>JBBPBX010033959.1:0-17030 GCA_038048925.1 Garcialebias charrua
ATTGTGTTTCTTTATTTGAAATAATTTGAAATAATGAATAATTAAGTCCTGTGTGTTCAAATCTTAGTCTTGTTATTAATCTTTCCTCTTTTCTGCTCCTTCTTCCAGTTCGTGTTTCACCTACTGTCATTTTGATCCCATAAAACCATCTTCCTTTACTTTCTTCATCCCATCTTTTCTGCCATTCTTTCTTCAGTCTTTGTTTAATGATACTTTTTGCCTTTGATTTACTTGTTTTTACTGTGAAGTTGATCTGAGTTTGAGTTGCCTTCTTTGCAATCTTATCTGCTGTCTCATTTCCTTTTATCCCAATGTGTGCTGGTACCCATAAAAATGTTATTGTTAATCCAATTCTTTGTGTACTAAATAACTAATAACTAAGGAGTGCCAGTGCCAAGGAGTGCGAAGGTGTGCCAAGGTGTGGGAAGATGTGGGAAGGAGTGCGAAGGATCCCTTTTTTACTATATTTTTTCCCCTTGTCCCAAACGTAGAAAAATATGTTTATAGTAAATGGAGCTTATTTATGTAGCGTTTTCCAGCCCCCTATGAGGGGCCCCAAAGCTCTTTACAATACCAACCATCCACCCATTCATACACACATTCATACACCGGTAGCGGCAGACCCATGCAAGGCGCCATCCAGTCCTACCGGGAGCAACTCGGGGTTAAGTGTCTTGCCCGGGGACACAACGACACATGGGGAACCAGGATTCGAACCTCCAACCTTCCGATTGGGGACGACTGCCATTACCACTACGCCACGGCCGCCCCACGGCCGCTTAATCTGTCCTAACCACATTTATTTTATTAAAATCAATTATATGTTAAATTATATGTTAAAATAAATATGTGAAATGAACCTGCATTATTTGTCTATTTAATATAAACTGCACAGTAGGTATGTTTTTGTAGTATTCAGCCTTGGAAAAAAATACAATGTAGAAAATGTTAATGAACTATTGGTTTAAAGAAATTGTATTAGGACAATGGAGTCTGTTCAAAGTTAAACAGAACCTGTATAAAAAATAGAATGTTTAATACTTTGAGTGGGCATGCTGATCAAAGAAGCAGATTTGTCTTAATTCGAGTTAGTTTGTTATCTTGAAACAAGATTTTTCACATTTTACAAACCTCACGACAACTGCAAATGTTAATGAAATGTCAAAAAAGCTTGTTTCAAATAAGAAATTACTCAAAACAAGATATTTTCAAGACTTTTTGCCTTATCAAGATTTTCAAGATGCATTGTCTCAAAACAAGTTGTTATGTCTTACTTAGAAATATGTTTTTGACTTATATTAAGTGTGATAAGAGGTTTTGACTTGAAATTAGAAAATTTGACTTGGTAAGATTTTACGTTTTTGCAGTGTAGGTGTGAGTGTGAGAGTGGATGGTTGTTTGGTGTGAGTGAGACAGGTCCCTCTTGTAAATGAGTCCCCGTGACTCAACGAGGCTAGCCTGTATAAATAAAGGTTGAATGAATGAATGAATGAATGAACGTCTAAATAAATGCTACTTATACTCCAAAGTAGGGCTGGGCAATATCTCATTATTTAAAAAATATTGAGATAATTTCATTTGCCATATAAGATGAGCTTATATCGATATAAACGATATAGTGTTATACTGTACAGTACAGTTACTAGAAAATCCGCTTGCTGTCTTCTCTTTCTCCCATGCGGCCGCTCCTTTTCCCTCATTGAATACAAACACACAGCCTCTCAGCCGCGCACGCTCCTGCTTCTCCAAGTGGGCTGGAGTTTAAGTACCGGTAAACGGGAGATATCAAGAGCAGCTTAGCTGCTGAGCAAACAATGGCTGTGATTTCAGAGATGGTTTGGATTTAAATTGTCAGATGAGCAGCAGCAAAATGTTTTCTGTAGACAATGCTGAAAACAAGTCCCGACAAAAGGTCAGCACTACGAATTTTTTCCCCATTTAAAACAGAGCTATAAGTTAAAGGAGAAATGAAAAGTGTTTTTAAGCTAATAGTAGTCTAATGAAAAGCATAAAATAAGCTTGTTGAGAAAATTTCACAAGTCAAAAATGTCATCCTAACTCAAATTTAGACTTTGCAAAGTGAAAAAATTCTCATCTGGTGTTTTTGACCCCCCTCCCTCTGCTTGCTCTCCGTCCCCTGAATATGACATAGGCAGTGCAATGGTCGTCCCTCATACAGTAATATTAGTGTGTGTATCTAGTATTTTTTCAACTTTCATCATTTTGTAAACCGCCCCCTAGCTTATAGACTGTAGTTATGTTATCATTCACAAGAGTTTGTATATATTTTTTTGTTTATGTAGTGTTTTGTAGTTCTGTTTGTGTTAATAAAAAAAAAAATCTAGTAGTGGACAAAAAGGTTTCAGTGTGTAGCAATTAGGGATGCAGCAAAAAAAAATCTATTTTTTAAAGAATCAAGATTCTTAGTCCTGGCGATTCAGAATCGATTCTAAAAGCCCCAAAATAGATTTTAAAACTTTTTTAAAATTTTATATTGTATTTTTACCGCTCCTGTGCATTCGGCCGCTGTAGAATTTTGGCCGTGTAGGGCCACCGTAGTTAGTTAGCCAGGCAGCTCCCAATGGAGCCTGCTAGCAAGGAGGGAGACCCTGCATGTTTCAACTTGCTCCTTCATCTTTAAAAATCATTTTAGATCCTACTATGTTCTGTGGAATACAGAGCTTAACAAGACATTGGTAACTGTTTCAGGACATTTTCAACACCCCCACTCCCATGTTAGCATACGGCGCTAGCATGCTAACGTTAGCATACGGCGCTAGCATGCTAACGTTAGCATGCGAAGGCTATTCGTATTTCCAGGATAGAAATGCCCATTAATGCACTAAATCACCAAACTGTTTTTGACAAACTAAAGTGATATCCTTCAGATTCAAAAAAGTCTTCTGCTTCCATTTTAAATGACAGACAAGAGGACAGTAATGATGGGTTTATAGCTTCAGTGTTATTGTAAGATAGCAAAGGAGGTCTTAATTGTGTCATAAAAGTGCGTCCAGAAAATTACTACAGAAATCACTGCACTTCGGCATGTAGCAGGAAAAATGTAAAAAAACTATTTCTTTAAGCTACTGACTTGAAAAAAGCATACTAAGTATGTTTATGTGTGTTGTTTACTATATGAAATTCTTGTTATATCGATTTTTTCAGATTTGATTACATTTCTCCTTTAAGTTATAACCTGCAGCTCTGACTGTGTTTTCAGCCTCCTTCCCTGAAACAAACCAAGGTATAAACTCATTTAGCCGTGCTGTGCTTTATGAGAGGAACAGTGAGAGAGCACCATTAATAAATCAGCAGTTACCAAATCGCTGGTCGGTTGATCCTCACTTTTGTGTGGAACAACCTTTAGCTGTTAGATGGGAACCAATACATTAAGGGGGGAAGGGGGTGGACAACAAAGGTTTAAGGTTAAAAGGTTTATTGTTCAAGGTTCATTATTATTATGGATGTATTTTTTAGTATACAGTTTTTGTTTTCTGTATCATTAAATAATTTGAAAATAATGGAAAAACTATTCTATGTGATTTGATATGTCAGGTGGTTTAAAAATTAAAATATCATCTTGGAACTGCAGGGGATTACAAAAATTGAAAAAAGTTAAACAGGTGATAGGATTAAATCTATGCAATCTGATATTGTACTACTTCAGGAAACTCATCTGTTATCTGGTCAGGAGGTGAAGGTTGGAAGGAGGTGGCAGGGTAGTATACAGGTGACCCCCTAGTTACGTCCGAGTTAGGGAGATAAGAACTGTTCGCAGCTCGATTCTGCCGTAGCTAGGGGGTGAAAATAGCGTCCAGTTCGTAGGTCCTTATTCCGTTCGTAGGTCGTGGAAATACCGCTAACGGAGCGCGCGCACACATTTAAGCATGTACAGTAGTGTACTGTAATGTTAAACATTGCTATTCACATTTACAGAATAAATAAAAATATATTTTCTTACTTTGAGATGGTCAAAGCCGACATCTTAGGTTGCCATGCGTTGCCATGATTGTTGTCGGGCCGAGCAGCGCGGCAGCCGCCGAGTGAACCACAGCAGTTGCTCAAGGCCTGTGTTAGCTAGCTGGCTAGCTTCTGCTAGCCAGGCCATGGGCTGGTGTTGGAGCGGCGGTGCGGCGCAATCGGCGATCAATCTGCAGCTGCTGCTCCAGCCTGAGACGTCCACAGAGCTCACAGAGCGATTCCAGCTAGTAATTAATCCATATGATGCGATCCTAGTCACCAGTCTTCAAAGTCCGGCTCCCGGCAGCTAACCTAAAATGGCGTCCGGTGTTCTACATTAATTTGTGACCGGAGACCCCCGTGACTGAACCTAAAATGGCGTCCGGTGTTCTACATTAATTTGTGACCGTGTAAACTGAAGACCTACTTCCTGCTGCCCAAGATTGCTCAAAAATGATCAGAAATGATCATTTTTATCATAATTATTATTTATAAAGCCTTTAAAACAACCACAGCTGCAACAAAGTGATGTACACATGAAATTAAGAACATTTAAACACAAAAAATATATATATATTTATTTATTATTATTTTTTTTTAATACAGTAATTTCATATTTTTATTAAATATGATACGTTCGTAGGTCCCGTTGTTCGTAGGTCGATGGAGTCGTAAGTAGGGGGTTTGCTGTATATTCAGCACCCTTTAATTCTCAGGCAAGAGGGGTTATGATCATAATTCATAAATCCATACCATTTCATGTGACAAGGGTTATTAAAGACAGAATGGGGAGGTATATTATTTTACAGGGCACACTTATCTCAGAAAAAATAAATCTGATAAATATTTATGCTCCAAATATAGATGATCCAATTTTTTTTCAAAATCTCTTTCTTATGATCTCATCTCTACCTGGAAGTTATATTATAGCGGGGGATTTCAACTGCACAATGATCCCAGAATTGGATAGAAGCTCAGGTATTGACAACTCTCATTCTAAAAGTAGACAAACAATTCAACATTTTATGAAGGAGCTCAATTTGAGGGATATTTGGAGAGATATGAATCCCAAGGGTTCAAAATACTCTTGTTACTCAAGCACACATAAATCATATTCACGTATTGATTACTTTTTATTCTCCTCCAATTTGGGCCACAAAATAAAGGATTGTGGCTACGAAAGCATATTAATATCTGACCATGCTCTAAATACACTAATATATGAAGACTTAAACCTTCAGAGGTGGAGATTTAAACAAAAATGGCTCCTTGAACCAGAATTTGTAAAATTTATAGATAATCATATCAACCTCTTTTTTGACATAAACAAAAATGAAACACCACCTTCTACAAGGTGGGAAGCTTTCAAGGCATATATAAGAGGTCAGATAATTAGCTTTACAAGTTACAAGGCAAAACAAACCAACAAAAAAACTAAAGAGCTAGCAACAGAGATTAAGTTGCTCGAGAAGGAATATTATCAAACACTTTGCACAAAAACCCATAGTAAACTCTTGCTACTACGAACAAAATATAACGAACTTTCTGCCTCTAGAGCAGCCTCACAAGTTTTACGCCTTAAACAAACATTTTACGATCAGGGGGAAAAGTCTGTGAAATTATTAGCCTGGCGCATTTGACAATTACAAAATGAGAAAAATATTATCTCAGTTGAAAATAACGAGGGTCACTTTATTGTTGACCCTTTAGAAATCAATGAAACTTTTAAGGTATTTCTTGAAAAATTATACAGCTCAGACATAACAAGTAAGGAGCAAGAGCAAAATGTTTTTCTAGACACTCTTCAGATGACCAATATACTGTATCTGATTTAATGAACGTAGATCTTAATGTAGCAGTTAATAAGGAGGAAATTTCTAAAGCAATAGATCACTTGAAAATAGGTAAAACTCCAGGTCCAGATGGGTTGCCAACAGAATTTTATAAGAAATTTAAAACTAAACTGCTAATTCCACTTTTTGATATGTACGTAGACTCATTTGAAAAGGGAATTCTTCCTATCTCACTAAGAGGAACTTTGATAAC
Source organism: Garcialebias charrua (assembly GCA_038048925.1). Classification (NCBI taxonomy): domain Eukaryota; kingdom Metazoa; phylum Chordata; class Actinopteri; order Cyprinodontiformes; family Rivulidae; genus Garcialebias; species Garcialebias charrua. The sequence goes on from JBBPBX010033959.1 coordinate 6,007, forward strand.
GCTGCTGCCCAAACCTGGTAAACCCTGCAACAAATGTGAAAACCTAAGACCAATAAGCCTTCTTAATGTGGACTTAAAGATTCTTTGTAAACTGTTGGCTAGAAGACTAGAGAGAATACTGCCTAATATAATTCCCTGTGACCAGAATGGGTTTATTGGAAATAGACAGGGATTCCATAATGTGAGACGAGTTCTTGATATTCTTTATCACTCGGAAGATGAGACAGACACCGCCTTACTATCCCTGGATGCCAAAAAGGCATTTGATAGAGTTGAATGGCCCTATTTATTTGAGATATTAAAAATATTTGGTTTTGGAGACAATTTCTGTCGATGGGTTAAACTTCTGTACAATGAACCTTATGCTGAAATAGTAACAAATGGAAACGTATCAAAACCATTCAAAATCAAGCGAGGATGCAGGCAGTGGTGCCCCCTTTCTCCTTTGTTGTTTATTCTAGCAATTGAACCATTTGCCATTGCGGTGCGATCTCATAAAAATATAACTGGCATAACAATAGGCCAAATGGAACACAGAATTGCCTTGTTTGCTGATGACATCATTTTTTTTTGGAAAAACTTGAAAATTCCATTCCAGCCTTGTCAGATTTAATAAATACGTTTGGTAGTATATCAGGATATAAAGTAAATAAAGACAAATCTTCATTAATGTTAATTCAGAAGAAAGAAATAATGCCGGGAATCCTTTACTGTTTTACATATCTGGGGATTAGGATAGTACTTTATATAAGTCACATTGTCGAGGTTAATTATAAACCAATGGTAGAATCAATAACTGCATCTATAGATAGATGGAACCACTTGCCCCTGTCAATCATAGCAAGAATTAATGTTCTTAAATCAAATGTAATGCCCAAACTTCTGTATTTGTTTCAGAATATCCCATTGCCACCTCCTTCCAATTTATTTTTATCTCTAAAGAATATTTTCACACGGTTTTTATGGAATAATAGACGACCGAGACTACGCTTATCACTCCTGTACTTACCGTATGATAGAGGAGGACTCAAGTGCCCCAATCCACTTTGGTACTATTGGGCAGCTCAGCTGAGAACTGTGATGTACTATTTTACAGATGATTCCTCTCTACCTTGGATGGATATTGAGGGGTCTTCTGTTCCTCTCCCTCTACCTCAATACATATATTCAGCAAAAGTTAAACATTTGAAAAAAAAGACAAGAAATCCTATAGTTAGAAATATGATTTCAGTTTGGTACCAGGTTAATAAATATTTAGGTGGTTCATCCCCCTTGTCACGCTTTAGTCCAATATGGGGTAATCAACTGTTCCCTCCAGGCAGGGCAGACTCGGGTTTTAGGAAATGGGCTGAAAAGGGTTTAAAGACAATAGGAAACCTTGGGGAGTCAGATGATGGGGTCCTGATGTCCTTTGAAGAGTTAACTGCCAGATATGATATTCCAAATAAACATTATTTTAAATACCTACAGGTGAGAAATTGTATTAGATTATCTCAAAATCAGTGTGAGTTTGTTCCCCCACTGTCCACCTTAGAAATTGAAATGACAAAAAACCACTCCAGAAAAGGAATAATCTCCCAATTATACAGCATGTTAACAGACGAGTCCTCCGAAACATCTTTAAGGAGACTTAATGCATGGAGGGAAGACCTACAGGAGAATTTGCCAACTGAGGTCTGGGAAGAGATGTGTGCTAAAGCACAAACACAAACTACCAACACACGCCTGAGAGTATTGCAATATAAATGGCTGATGAGGACGTACGTGACGCCAGAACAGCTTCATAAATACAATGGTGCAATTCCAGACTTATGTACCAGATGTGGTGAGGAAAAGGGAACTTTTATCCATTGCATTTGGAAATGCAATAAAGTTCAACAATTCTGGAGGGAGATTAAACAAGCCCTAGAGAGTATACTGGGTATAAAGGTAGAACTTGACCCAAAAGTGTTCATTTTAGGCTTTTACTCTAATAGACATCATATGTCCAGGAAAATAATCAACGTTATGGATCTGAGCTTACTGCTTGCAAAGAGTGTCATAGCACTGAATAATAATAATAATAATTAATTCAATTTATAACGCACTTTTCATTACTGAAAATCTCAAAGTGCTACACATATATTGAATGCTACACACATTCATAAACCGGTGGCGGCAGACTACCATGCAAGGTGCTTTCCAGTCCTACCGGGAGCAACTCAGGGTTAAGTGTCTTGCCCAAGGACACAACGACACATGGTGCGGGTCCCGGGAGTCGAACCGCCAACTTTCCGATCGGGAGACGACTGCCATTACCACTACACCACGGCCGCCCGTGACTGACATGGAAGAGTACCAGTAAGCCACGGTTCAGTGACTGGATTAATGAGATGTCCACAACTTTACCAATGGAAAAAATTACTTACATTATAAAGGGGAAACAATCACTGTTTCAAAACATCTGGGGTCCTTTTATGAAATATATAGGGAGTGTGGATTCGAAGGTTGGGGAAGGAGAGGCGTAGTCGCTGGTGAACCTCTGCAGCGACATATCCTATTTTAAAACAATCATAAAATAATAAAAACAACCTATCATCTTTGTATACTAGATTGCCTTATTTGGGCGAACCGCACATTTGAATTTATAATTATATTTTTGAAATTACGCACAATATTTAAATTTATTGGGCCGACCCTTGTAAAATAGAGAAACCTTTGTTGTTCTAAGTGTTGTTGGGGATTTCCTTTGTTTTTGTGTTTGGGGTGGGGTATATGCATGTGTACATAGTTTGTATTCTTCTGGTTTGCTATACAACTTGTGTTTTTTTTTCACTAAGTGTTGCTCCAATGTACTGTATTTCACAAATACCTGACTTGAGAAAGAAGTTAAGCTCAATGCTGGACAATAATTTATCTATTTTTGACATTTCCTTTTATGTAAGAGCACGCTTATCTTTGTACAGTATATAACTGGAAGTGTGTTTTTCTTTCTTTTTCTTTTTACTTTTGAAAACTCAATAAAAATCATGTTGGAAAGAAAAAAAAAGTTATAACCTGCAGCTCTGACTGTGTTTTCAGCCTCCTTCCCTGAAACAAACCAAGGTATAAACTCATTTAGCTGTGCTGTGCTTTATGAGAGGAACAGTGAGAGAGCACCATTAATAAATCAGCAGTTACCAAATCGCTAAAGACACAGTCCCAGTCTCAGCTGTAGCACAAGACGGCTAATGCTTTAGCCGTCTTGTTAGCTGCTAAGGACCGTGTCTTTAGCAATTTGATAAGCTGCTAATTTATTAATGTTGCTCTTTCACTGTTCCTCTCATAAAGCTCAGCACGGTTAAATGAGTTCATACCTTGGTAAATATGGTAGTTTGTTTAAAGGATGATTTAGGTGACCTCTAGATACTTTCAGCCAATGACCCAAGTTGCATTTCTACAATAAAATAATGACATCTGTGAGTTGCTGCTCCATATTCCAAGTCACACTAGCCCCTTTCATAAGACGCATCAATCCGTCTCTGATGCATGTTCAGACCTCCAACGAGCATTCAGAAAACATAGAAACGCGCCTTGGCGAGTTAAGTTGACTCGCCTCTGATCCGGCCCTGATCCGTGAGCAGAGGTAGTGTTAAAGCCGCATCTGTCGACTTGTGAAAGGTCTCGGGGCTGCGCGGCTTCAAACTTATTTGAATAATGACGTACTCTCCCACGTACTATCCCGGCGCACACTGTCGCGCTGTATTTAAATGTGTAAACAACAACATGACATCTGTATTTTGCTCGCGCATCACTTGCTATTCTTCGCCGAATCTTTTTCTTTTTTTATTGATCATCACGGAAATGTCTAATTGGGGTGATGCAGAGACCTGTGTGCTCCTGTCTCTGCGCGCAGAGGAGGAAAAAGGGACTTACCGGTACAGTGAAGGATGGGGCCCTTCTGGAGCGGATTGCTGTACTGATGCGAGAGCAAAAAAAAAAAAAAAAAAGCATTCGGAGAAACACAACGATGTTCGCTAGCGTCGCCATGTTTGTTTACATCCACCTCTGCGGTGCGGTCCCACGTTAAACACGCAGGCACCACGTCCTCTGAGCAGCAGATTTTCACCACGCCTCTTTTCAACACGCGCTCCAAATCGTTTTGTGAATGCTCCATTGAGGGCGGGCTGTGGCCGGATTCAACTTTGTTTTATGAATGACCCGATGAGTATTAAAGCCGGACTGGTCTGTGCGGGAACTACGCGGGTCTGACTTATGAAAGGGGCTTCAGTTTCCTCTGTAATGATTGAATATCTACAGTAAATTTCCAAAGATTACACTGTAATGTAGAATGCTTTTTCTGCCGCCACTCAAGTCAAGATAAATCCTCGAGGATTTATAAAATGGCAAGGCCTGTTTCATAGACATGCATGAGCTTTATTTGTCGAGTGAAAAAAAATACTCCTAGTTGAATACTGTTTAGCTTTGATCCTTCTCGGCTTCACGTCATGCCTCCCACATAATACAGCTGGCTGACTGTCGCTGTGAATCGAGATGTTTGCATGGGAGCTGCCCCGTAGGACCTGATGGCAGATGCTCTTCTCTTTGCAGCATCATTAGTGTTTGCTTTGTTTCCAGAAACAGTGGTGGCTCACACAGTGCCATGCAAAGAGGCTGACATTAGCCTTTGATACTACAAAACTGAGTCTTATTAGGACAGTTTGGTTTCTTTGTTTCGATTTTATAGGGCTCTCATCTTGAAAGATTAATGGGATCACAACGAAGCTTAGAAGGGGACATACAGCGATTGAAACTGATCTGTTTGTCACTTGTTGTTTGCAACAAACAGTGGATATTTAAATTAAATAAAGGTTAATTGGGCTATAATATTTACTGTTCACAAAAGTCATACAGTAGACTTTATTTTCCTCCAGGCATGGAAATATATGTTTTGTTTAATTGCAGGATATTCTAAACAAGTTGGATTAAGTAATATGTGTTATATAAATACTCATGATGAGATGTAACATTACCTCATTACACAACTCATAGTGACCTGCTAGTATTGGCTCATAATGGCTAGTGTGGCATTACACACGGGTCACAGTGCAGGCTCGTTACCAAGAGCATGATGGCATGATTACTCTCTGTCTGACTGAATGATGAAAATGGTCAAAGTGGGTGCTCAACTGACAAGCAGACTGTGTTTGTCCCATTCAAGGGATTTATTTAATACAAGATCAAACTGGTTTAGGCTGTTCACTCTGGGTTTGAGTAATATATATATACAGTATTTAAGTGTTGCTGCGCCATCACAAAGATAAATTGGGATGCAACAGCTGCAGTTTAATAAAACATGTACCGGTAAGTGAGAATGTTTGCCTGTAAAATGTGTGATCACAGTTTTTTAACCCCCTTCATGTTAGGTTTCTGTATTAAAATAAAATGCTGTCAGACTTGATTTGTAAAACAAATTTCATATTACAGATTCAGTATAAAACCCTGTGCATCTACAGTCGAAGTGATAAGAGTTGGGGACTGACAGTTGTGTCAGGTAGGGGCCGAGATGGAGTAGAGGTAGGACAGCCGACTTGGGACCCAAAAGTCCCAGGTTCTATCCACAGCCATGTCCACATGTCGGGGTGTCCTTGAGCAAGACACCTAATCCCTAACTGCTCCCTGGGCATTTACAAAGCTGCCCACTGCTCCACCTGAGTGCAGAGAACCAATTTCACCATTGTATGGAAATATACAATGATGACAAGTTAACACATAGCACTTACTTATCGTGTTATTATGCATTTGTTTTCTTTTAAATAGTATTCTTATCAGGAAAGTGCTTAACTTATTTAACATTTCTAGTAAGTCTTAAAGATTGCTTATCAGCCTCCCAGCTCGTTGACCCTGTTGTCAAATGTACAAATCATGGGCTAATAAGAAGTAGGTCATCAGAGACTCTACTTCCTCAGACAGCTGAGACGAGCTGGTCTGAGCAGCCCAGTCCTCACCTCCTTCTACAGGTGCGCAGTGGAGAGCATCCTGTGCTCCAGCATCAACGTGTGGCATGGAGGCTGCACAGCTGCAGAAAGAAAAGCACTGCAGAGAGTGGTGAAGGCTGCACAGAAGATGTTGGAGTCAGTCTCCCCACTATAACAGACATTTACACCTCCAGATGCAGGAAGAGAGCCACCTGCATCATGAAGGACCCCACTCACCCAGTACACACACTTTTTGCCCCACTCCCCTCAGGCAGGAGGTTGTGAAGCATTAAGTGTAGAACCACTAGACTGAGGAACAGCTTCTACCCTGAGGCTGTTGGACTCATGAGTCCCTAACAAGAAAAATCACTGTGATGCCTCTTCAATTGGAGATACACAAGCTGCTGTATTCATACCCATCTGCTCACTACAGTACAGCCTCATGTTCAGGCTGCTGTTTAATATACTGTATTATATCATATTATTATTACTTAGCATATATCTTAGATTACAGCTACTGTATTTAACTAAATTACTCAGGGGGGCACAGTTACTGAAAGCCATGAGCTCAGGGGCTGGACATCCTGCGGTTATTGTCATTAAGTTTGTTTGTTTTATGGTTTAAAATAGTTTTATTTAAAAATGAACCCACTGGTGGGCTGAACTGATTTGGCCCCCGGGCTGCCTTTTCAATAGTCCTGTACCGGTATTAGTTTCTTGTATACTGTTTCTTTTTTTTAAATACTTTTTGCTATTGTTGGGTGTAACTGGAACCCTGTGTACACAATTTTGTTCCACCTCATGTACCACATGTGATGCGAATGACAATGAAGTCACCTTGACCCTTGAAATAAAGACTTCCATAGAGCGTACACAATAAATTTTTGAAAACAAAAAAAGGTTCAGTCCTGTCATCTGGACCAGTTTCTTTAAGCGAGAAGACTGACTTCAGGTTACATATTACTTGGTTATACCAAACTACGGTATAGTAAAAGTCTTGCCTAACTGGTGGAACAGCTTTATATTTTTATTTTTATGTGAAGAAAGAATAAGTGAGGTTTACGTAAATCAAAATACTCCACTTTGTCTCCTCTTTGCACCTCCTCAGGTTAATTTTGGCTGCTAACAGAGATGAGTTTTACAACAGACCGTCCAAGGCTGCAGATTTCTGGGGGACCAACAATGACATCATCAGTGGTAAGTTGCTATTTTATTATATATTTGTTCTCACTTCTCCTCCCCACTCAGCATTTACTAACCATATGACTACATGTTTTAGCAATAAAATAAATGTATAAGTTGCAGCTTATCAAAGCTTCAAACACGTCGATCTTATTGGAGCTTTTATGACAGTGCTTGACTCCCTTAAAGACTCAAGGTTAAATAGGTTTTCTTAATCGAGTAAAATCTGTCTCTTTAACCTCCAAATCTAATTCTCATCACACGACGTCCCCACCCACAGTAAACTAAACCATATTTAATTTGTGGGTGCCCAGCTCACATTGTAGCCAAGCGGAGGAAATCAATCATTTGTTGTTGCTGTTGTTTTACCTTTTCTTCTGCTGGAGAAGGAAACCCGAACATGGCCTGGTTGTTCATCAGTCTCCTCTCGCCTCTGTAATAGAGGGGTCAGGACTCCACTAGTGGGCCTATAATTGATGGCTGTTTTTATGCGATGTGACAAGAATAAATGGCCCTGCCTTCTCTGTAGGCCTGATATGAAGGGGGGGAGCCACACTTGGGGGTGGAGGGCAGCAGCAGTACACTGAAGGAGGCATAGCATGACGAGAAGGGAAGTAAGCAATAGCTCCCAGTGGGATCAGTGTAGCCTTCCTTCCACCTCCTCATGAATAAGGCCATCTAGAAGCAGACATGTCTTCATTGATCACCAGGAAGGACGCTAGACATGTTCACATTTTCTGTAGATGTAAAGTATCTGAAAGGAAAATAATTTATTAATGAACCTTCTCATTTTCATCCCTGTGAGCATTTCATGTTAAAGAAGGCTCCCACTACTGTATAAGTGAATGTTGTAAATGCAGAAAGGATGGTGATTCATGTTCAGAGACACATTTCACAGCCTATGAAACACTTTAAAGAAATGTATAATGTTACATGAGGAGTACTTCAGATAAAAATGTTAATGACTTCAAAACTCAGTAGATGTTGCATTAGCTTTGGTTTATTATTACAAGTTTATTATTTTTAGAAATATAGAAGATTAATTAATGGCAGCCAAGGACACCATTGGGCACTGGCTGGCTCAGCCGTTGCGCCTGGTTGTGGATAAACGTTCTCTGCTCACCAAGATCCACCACTCTGCCCCGCCTGAGCCAGGCAAACAAATAAAAAACTACATATGTTTTTATTAAAGGGGGCCAAGATGGTGTAGAGGCAGGGGAACCGACTTGGGACCCGAAGGACCCAGGTTCGAACCCCAGTCACGGCATACCTTGTGGTGTCTATGGGCGGCACACCTCATCCCCAATTGCCCCCCGGGCGCTTTCAATAGCTGCCCACTGCCCCACCTGGTGGTGGTTGGGTTAAATGCAGAGACTAATTTCGTCTTGTATGGAAACATACACAAATGACAAATGTGACATCATTATTATTATTATTATTATTATTCACAGCGTAACTCATACCCACTTGAATATCTTGCACCAAAAACATTAAGTTTTACTTGCATTCCCTGTTCAATACCAGTCCAGATAAACACTTAGCACAGAAACAAACATTCACTATTCAAATCCCTCAGCAACAGGGGACTTCGGTGCACCGCTTGAATTCATGTGTTCTCAGAAAAGAATTGGCAGCAAATCACATTTTTACATATTGCACTCACAATGGTAAATTTAGCTGATCAAAACGTTGGGAGTCTGTTGTTTTTACACCTGAACAAAGATGTTTGCCCTTTTTCTTTAACGTCCATAAAATCTGGCACCCATTTGAGCTGTGTTTTTGTAACATGATTGTGCTTTTGCTCATCAGGTCTGGACCTGGAGTGCGGGAAGGAGGGTGGCTCCTGGCTGGGGATCAACAAGAAGGGCAAGCTGGCTGCGATCACCAACTACTTGGAAGCACATCCTAACCCTGATGCACAAGGAAGAGGTAAGCCAGCCGAGGTTCAGATTAAATACCCATTTGTTTGATGAGTGCAGTACAGTATTGACAATCTCCAAATCTTCGTGTTAGTTTAGCCCAGTTGGTCTGTTACAATTCAACTTAGGAATCAATTTTTTGCTCAGTTTATCTTGCTGATCTGCAGGATTTCTAGTGTCCAACTTCCTTATGGAAAAGGATGTAGACAGCTGCTCCTACATGAAGAAGGTGTCTGCAGACGGCCATCTATACAACGGCTTCAATCTCATCACAGCTGAGTTCAAGTGAGTAAAAGGCGTGCTAAGATCAAACACAAAGTGTGATAACGTTGTAAGGATGTCTATAAATTAAATGTCATTGACAAAAGTGGTTAGCTCTCAGTGATACTGGATGTAGTTGCAGTTTGTAAAACATATCTTCTTTATGCTGGCTGTGATTCTAAACTGCATTACAAAACATTCTTGTGTTTTTCTCTGACCTGAATTGGTCGATTTTACTGACCTGCTGAACAGAGAAAACTCAAAACGGGAACAGTGCTTCCAAAAAGTTGTTAGCTGTAAAGGTGGAGGTCTCTGTAGACGACGGACATCAAAACAGGTCTCTGTATCTGTCAGGAAGAGGTTAGAGGTGGGTTCAAAATACACCCCCAAGCCTATTTCTGTCAGGGGAAAAAAGATGGGAGGGGAAGCAGGGGAGATCTTTTCAGCATCCGGGGTTGGTATCTTGGTGTGTACACTGGTAACATGACCTTGAGTTGGATTGTTTTCTTTAAAAAATAGCATCTTTTTTTTTTTCATTGCCTCACCACCTGACTCTAAAACTAATGTGTTTTGACAGCATTGAAAAGTGTGGAAGTCACTCTTGGTGTTGTCCAAATCTGGATCAATATAAAGGAAATAAACAAAGGTCTGTTAGTTACTGGAAATATCTCGTGAACAGCTGGAGATATTTCATCAAACTTGTAGCAAATAATCAATGGATGCACATCTACAACTTATTTAACTTTTGAAGTCAACCTGATTCAAGATGTTTGCCACAACTAGCTGACCTTAGCTGACACAATAATGGCTAAAACCCAGTCCATTTGACAGCTATTGACCTAAATGTGTTTGGTTCAGAACCTCGTGTACAAGGATTGATCTAATGGGCGTTAGCTGTGAGATGGAAACCGTTTTATCACCATACATGGCAGGTATGTTAAAAACACTGTGAAACACTTGAGGATATTTTGTTATACTATTGTACTGTGCTGTGTACGTGAACACTTATCATTTTATTAAACGTATACAATCTGAAACTTGTTAGCCACAGATTAGCTCAGACATAAGTTTTTTAATTTTACTCTCTAAAAGACAGCCAAGCAGTTTGTTAAAGAAGTATTGAAACATGTAATTAAAACATAAACCTACCGGTAGTTAAAAAAAAATTAATAATAATCAGTTTGGAAGTGTCATTTTCTGCTATCCCCCCATCTTTGTCTTATTGCTTTATTTATTTTATTTTATTTTTTAAGCGTAAAGATTTTAAAACAAGAACTGTTTGTACTTGGACTTCTAAAGTAGCCTCCAAAATTGAGTGAAAAGTTTGGAGTATTCTTCAATTTTAAAACTAAAATTTTTATAGAAACTAAAGTTGTGACATCTGCAAACAATTCGACTCTCGAACAGCTCTTTAAAACAAACAATGGAAACCGAGTCTCAGACAACTGAGTACCGGTAATTCTGTTTTTGTTTTGATTGCTTTGACTCAGATGCAGACTCACACGCTCCTTTGCTTTTCTACAGAGTTGAAGAAAAACTGGTAAAGAGGAAGAGCAAGGCAGTTGTAGTATACAGTATGGGGAACATGTGATTGAGGGAAGGGGGTTGCGTGCTTTACAAGTCACATAGTAGAGACTCGGACCATGCGTAGTAATTGAACGGCTCTTAGAAACAACCAAATCCACAAGATCAGGTTCCCTTCAAAGAGCCTTATATCCCATCTCCA
>JBBPBX010033959.1:17072-32929 GCA_038048925.1 Garcialebias charrua
CTCTTTCTGCACTATTAGCTTTCTGGCATACTTTTAGGAGCCTAAATGAAAGCTATGTATACTTCTGTTTAACTGTACTGGGTCTGTACAAAATTTGATTACTCTGCCATGTTTGTTGTCCCCTGTGGCAAAGCAAAAAGGAGGAAGTGGAAGTACAAACGTCCATTTTGGTTCCATTTTGGCAACATTTAGGCATAAGAAAGGTTCCTTTTGAAAACTGGGTTGGCAAGTCAAAATTCAAGATGGCTGCCACTATATACGTATTTATATATGTACCGGAAAACATTTTTAGCCTGATAAACTAGAAAAATAAGAAAAGTGCTGACTTCCCTTTAGGTGTATTGCTGGATCTAGTCATCAAAAAGTACACTAATGAACATTGGGTTGTCTTGTCACATCAAAATTCAAGATGGCCACCACTATATATAACATTTGAGGAAACTATGATTTCTAGTTTTTTATATTGCTTAAAAGCAAAGATGGGCATATTACCGCTAGGTAGCGCCAATGCGCTAATCCGCTTACAGCGGACCTAACGTTTTTGTCAGCGTAACAGCGGTTTGACTAATTTTCATAATTCATGAGCGGATTTGTGCTTTCTAAGATTAAAATTCAGCACCGCTAATAGCAATATATTTAAAAGACTTCATTTTCTTGAACAACTGAGGGTTTAGCTGTAAATGTTTCACAACATGGATGATCTATCCAACAGCGCCCCCCGCATACAACCAGAAGTAATGAGAGGATATAGCCTTCTTGCCAGTCTCTTTCAGTCATGGTTCTGATCCCACAATGCTTTGTGTCTGCTTACATACCAGGAAGACAATGGTTACAACTCCTATCCCAGCAAAAACAGTTAGCGTTTGTAATCCAGAGACTAAAATTTTGTATGTATTGATTTATTTTACTTTAAAATAGGAGCTCCTTTTAAAAAAGAAAGAAGAAGTTTAAACGCTGGAGCTCTATCCACCTCTTTTTCCAAAAGCTCACGGGGGCAGCCATGACAGTCCTGTCCCGCCCCCTCCCGGGAGCTTCAGGTTGAGTCTACGCTGGTGCAATCGACCGTAGAACCGGGGACTCCGTAGACAGCCAATCAGCGGGGATCAGCTTCCTTGAAGCTAATTGGCTGTCTACGGTCCCCGGTTCTACGGTCGATTGCACTATGCTGGTGAAGACAAAGTTTGCGACACGCTTTGTACTCGCCGACAGGCGGTCACGTGGTTCCCGCAGCTGTAGTTACAAGCAGCAGCTCGTTGCTGACAGTCAGTTTGAGCAGAGACTGACGCAACAGAACACAAAAATCAACTTTTCTTACTTTGTCCGGCGTCTTTCAGTAATTATTGAGCAGTAACAAACTTATTACTTAACTGATTATTGATTATTTCACTGACTGTGTTTTATTAAAGCATTTTTAGACGTGGCAGATGCTTTTATCATTACAGTGAAACAAGACTGTAAACACATTTGTTAGAAGAAATGGAAAAAAATGTCTATGCAATACAATGATCAATATAGCCATGTCAACAGTGTTTTATAATGTTACACATGTAAAAAAAAAAGTAACACTTATTATAAAGCACTTTGAGATTTTTATTGATGAAAAGTGCATTATAAATTGAATTCATTATTATTATTATGTGCATGAGAATTCTCCACCTTGCCTCCATGCCAGCAGTATCTGCTCCAGCTTTCCTTAGACTGGGATGAAGTCTTCATTTCTGCACAATGCACATTATATAATTTTGCTCTATTTGTGTATTTTTTAGCCACCAAGTACCTGGATAACAGATTTAATTGTTCTTGTAGCCTGACTACTGTAAAATGGTAATTCACTGATTAAAATGTTAATTTAAATGAAACTGTTTCTAGTTATAATCATAACAGATGACAAAATAAGTGTTAATTGTGCAAAAATAAATTACAAAACAATTATGAAAAATGTAAAACAAGCTTTAATGAAGTACATTTAATACTATTGTTTATTAATTACATCATGTCAAGTCAGCAGGAGCAACATTCCAATAATAATCACAACACAAACTGAGTTCTGCAAGTTTAATGTGCACAAACATTTTCAATCAGGGCTCAAAATATTTATAGAAAGAAATGCCTCTGAAAATTGCACCAAATCTCACAAAAAAACTCTTCAGCCAAGTAATTTTAAGAAAATGAAGGTGGAGCCTGCAATGCTTGCAAGTGCAGGTCTGAAATATATGGTGGAGCAGGAGCAGCGACGTCCCTCCAACCTGACAACAGCCTGGTTTCTGGAGCAGGTGAACCACTGGTTTGATCTGATGTCCTCTCACCACCCCATGTCTTCTGTCTTCTGGCAGAGTTCCTGGATATTAAGGAGACATTTCACAGTCCTGGCCGTGTGGAGCAGCTGATTGGAAACACAGGTCCTTCTGATTTCATCAACAGTGGGAGTGTCGCAACTCTCTCTTGCTCTGACATCTACTGGTCAACTGGAGCAAATACACGAAAAACAGTTTCCTGGCCTGCCGTCACAAATCGAATCGGTCATCATGTACCCAGAATGCATCGCTTCAGTTGTCCAATAAACAGTTTTAAAATTACTTTATTGATTCTTCTTTAATGAAAAATCTCCAAAAAACAAAAGAAAAAGACAAAGGAGCAGCCGAAATAGCAATCCACACATTAAACAACTTTTAAAATTTTGGACCCTGAGTGAAAGGTATATTTTAATAGATGACACCCCGAGCAAATTGCCGTTTAGCGGTTTAGCTGTAGTTGGCAGTGTGGTGCAAATATTGCATAATGCTGCCGGCTACAAATTGTTGAATATAAATAGCGGATTAGATTAGCTTCCCCTAATTTTCATAAGGCATTTGTGCTTTTGAAATTGTGGACCTAAAAAAATTAACAAGCGTTTTAGAAATTGTGGAACTAATTTTTTAATTAGCGTTGCCCACCACTGCTTAAAAGTATAGTTTCCTCAAATGACTGGGTCAAGTATAAGCAATGTGCTGACTTCCATTTTGTTGTGCAGCTGCATGTAGACATAAGAAAGGTCACTATCAAAATTGGGTTGCCATGTCGCCACCTCAGAATTCAAGATGGCCACTACTATATGTAAACTGGCCACCCCAATCATTTGAAAAAACTATGCTTTCTCTACTTTATATTGCTTAAAAGTATAGTTTCCTCAAATGATTGGGGTGGCTTAAGATAATCTATGTTGGCACCATTTGCCACCCTCTGGCTCAACCATTGCATCTGGTGGTGAATAAAATTGCTCCCTCCACTTGCCAGGATATCTGCACTGCCTGAGATGAGCAAAAAATAATCTACCGTACCTCTGTTCTTATACACAGTGTAATTCCTACCCACTTCAATATTTTGCACCAAAAACATTGTTTACTTACCCTGATGCATGCTCAATAATCCAGGTAGAAAAATCTAAAAAAGCTAAGTCTGGTCCTCTGGACATTCAAAAAACAAAACAAAACAAAAAAATTGTAGAAACGTTTCGTCTTTCATCTGAAAGACTTCCTCAGTCTGAGATGACATCATCAGACCAGGACTGAGGTCTACACTCTTCTCCAGGCCAGTGGTCACTCTTTCAGGGATGAAGATGTTCACATCCTTGATAGAGAGGAACGATGGTTTGAGAGAGGAGTAAAGGAGGCCATCTTTGTGAAAAGAAACCGTCCATCATTAAACAGAGGTGGAGGCCTCCGGGTTCAACTGTCCCCCACTTACAATGCTGTTATTGCTAGTATCACTCAGCCCTCTGTGAATAGCAAACAACCATCAGGGTGCTAACGATCCATCGTTAGGCTGATGGTCCTCCTTGATCATGTGAGCAGCTGGTTTCAGCTGTCATCAGCCAACTGGTTGATCCACTGTGAGAGGGTGCTATTTATAAGACTGAGCTGAATACAGCATCTCAGACTGAGGAAGTCTTTCGGACGAAAGACGAAACGTTTCTACAGTTTTTTTTTTTTTTTGCTTTGTTTTGTTTTGTTTTTTGAATGTCCAGAGGACCAGACTTAGCTTTTTTAGATTGCTTACTTGCATTTCCTGTTCAACTCCCGTCCAGAAATACTTGAAAAACTCTTCTTGAAAACTACAAATATTCACTAAAGTCCCTCAGTGACAGGGACATGGGCATACGGCTTGTTTCACTTTAAATTGACCTGTGGTTTTTCTTTTCTACCTTCTGTTGTTTGAAATGAGAGAGAACTGATACCAAAGAAATGCAGATTTTGCTGTCCCATAAACTGCAGAGAGGTTGGCTCCATATTTATAATGTCCAGGTTAATTTCTTGGACTTTAATCATATAAAAATGATTTTCTTACCTTTCTACATTTTTAAATGTGTGTCTTGAAGCAGCTATAACTTATTAAATTTGTGCTATTCAAACCAAATACTTTTTGTCAAATTCTTATATTGGATTTGCTCCTAACTAACTAATCAGGTCTCGTTCCAACCCAACAAACACACTGCATAAAGGCAGCGAGTCCTAGACAGTCTGAAGCACAGACATGACAGACAGAGTTCTAGAGTTGTGCCGCTCGGGGTGGCTGCATGTTGGAGTAGCTCTGTTATATACAGAGATTTTGCTTTTGGAAACTTGAATTCCTCTTTTTCTGGATGTAAATCACATCTTTGGATGATTTTATTGTTTCCTCTGGTATCGGATGCTATGCAGCTGGAAGTTTTTTTTTTGAAACTATTTTAGTTTTGGACATTTGTTATGATGCGTAACCATGATAGCAAGGTTTTTTGTTAGTTTCTTCAACCGGGAGCAGCTGATTAACAATTCAAAAGCTTAAATAATATCTCGGCTACATCCAAAAATCTCAAATGAGTTGAAAAGGAGGCGCCGTAGATGCATTCCTGTCTCCTTGCCGGCTGTGCTCGAGTGCCTGACCACTGAGATCCTGGAACTAGCTGGAAACATGGCTCATAACAGCAGAAGGACAAGATCATCCCCTAGCACCTGCAGCCCACTGTCCACAACGAGGAGAAGCTCGGCAAGCTGCTGGGAGGAGGGGCCATCGCTCTGGGAGGAGTTCAGCCCGGCATTCGGGTGGTCCTGCAGCCCAGGTGAACCGAGAGATCTGCCCACCCAGCTGAGTCTGGATGGGCAGATCAGACGGCATCTGCGGCCAGTTTCTTCGGATCCGCTGTGGGATGAACCTTTACAAGAGATCCTTCTTGCCTACAGCCATCAGTATCTATAACATCTCTTAATGAAATGAGGATAACGAGTTACAACATTTTATTTCCCTTTGGGATTACTAAAGTATTTTTGAATAGAATTGACAGACAGACAGACAGACAGACATACAAGGTTCACTATAAGGAAGAAAAAGAACAAATATCATCACACTGCAGAATATGATTTACATCAGGAGAGATTTAAAGTGAAGATGGTCACTTCTGACTGACAAACTGGTTTCATCTGTGAATCTTCCACCTCACAACTGGATAAGATGCCATGATGTTGATTTTTGACGATGATGATGAATTCAATTTATACCGCACTTTTCATTAATAAAAATCTCAAAGTGCTACAAAGTGCAACAAAGCAAAAATCATGAAACGAGTGATAAAATCAAGTAAAATCAATAATAATATCAACTAAGATTAAAGACAGAATCATGTGGAGGCAGAATAGGCCTGCTTAAAAATAAATAAATAAATAAATAAAACAAGTGATAAAATCAAGTAAAATCAATAATAATATCAACCAAGATCAAAGATAAAATCATGTGGAGGCAGAATAGGCTTGCTTAAAAAGAAAAGTCTTTAAGCCGTTTTTGAAGTCAACCAGTGACTGTGGAGCTCTCAGGTAGTCAGGGAGGGAGTTCCATAGGCGGGGGGCAGCCACACAGAATGCCCGGTCTCCCATGGTCCTTAATTTGGTTTGTGGAATGTGAAGTAGATTACTGTTCTGTGATCGTAGAGACCGGGTGGATGAATATGGTGCAAGAATGTCCTTTAGATAGTCAGGTGAAGTTCCGTGTAAGCATTGGTGTGTAATGAGAGCAGTTTTGTACTGAATTCTGTAGGAGACAGGAAGCCAATGGAGGTTATGGAGAATGGGTGTAATATGTTCAAATTTACGAACTCTCAATAAAATCCTTGCTGCACTGTTTTGAATATGTTGAAGCTTCTGAAGGTATTTGCCAGGGATTCCAATAAACAGGGAGTTGCAGTCGATTTTAAGATTGCCATCTTAAAAGATAACAATTTGTTATCTGTTTGTGGCAGATTTTACCAGCTGTAACTTATTAAAATTTGGGGTTGGAAACTCCAACACCAACTGTGTCTTTAATATCCAGCTGGCTGACTTGAAACCAGGGGTGCACCGATTTCAATTTTCTGGCCGATCACCGATCACCGATTTTTAGAAAGTCTGACCTGCCGATTCCGATTTTCCAATACCGATTTTCAGGTGTGAAAAGGTCAAAATGTACCTTAAATTTTCCAATCTTACTTTATTGTAAACAAAGTTTAACCATAAAAAAATCAGTTCATTTTACTCTTTCACTTGTTACATTTTAAATTAATTTTTATTTTCATTTAAAAATTTAAAAAACAAAAAAAGATAATGCAGCATGTGTAACATTTTCAAGTCAGTGGGTAATAAGAAATAACACTCGCACAGGTAAGTTTGTCCTCACAGACTTATTCCAGTCATTTTTTCATTAGTGGCAGGTTTTTCTTGATGAACAAAAGCATTTCTGCTTTGTCACCAGACAGGCGACTTCTTTTCTCATCTACTACATGTCCAGCCAACTAAACAGGTACTCACTTTCAATGCTTGTGCATGGGGCAGGGAGATTCAGGCAAGTAGAACAAGATGAGGGAAACAATTTTCATTGTTCCTCCAGTAGACCAATGGGTCCTGGCCCCTTTCAACAGGAACGTCTGATAGGTAGTTCTGTACCTGCATAGCTGAAGGGCTGGCCAGCTGTTGCTCCTTTTCAATGTTCTCCTTTAAGATTTCATCTTGAACTGCAAACAGTAGACTACTGTACACCTTTTTGCTGCAGATTCATCGATGTCAGGAGGTCCCACTTCAGAGAATGTTCCTGCAGCAGGTGTGCATCTGGTCCCCCCCTCTGCTTAGAAGTAGCGATTTTTGTACCTTGTTTTGCATAAGCAAAGAAAGATGGGTCAATCATTGTGTTTTGTATACATTAAAAGTTTTTTTAAATTGCATGTAAATAAAGAAATGCATTTCTTTATTTACATGCAATTTAAAAAAACATTTAAATTAAATTTAAAATAAACATTTCTTGATTATTGAAATTTTCAATCAAGAAATGTTTATTTTAAATTTAATTTAAATGTTTGTTGAAATATAGTAGTAGGCTAAAAGTAATTGTGATTAAAATATAATACAGTATTCACAGTTACTTGCCTTGGATCCAGAATAGTGGCCAAGCTGTACAGGGGCTCATCATGCTCAAAGTTGATGAATCTTCTCACAACAGCCTCCAGCAGTGTAGCTTTGGCTTTACCCACACCACGGTCTGTGCTTGAGTACTTGATGACGTTCGAATTGTTCATCAATCCACTGTGCAGTAAAACTTAACATGGATATTAAACTTACATCATCAGAAGTCCAGATGTCTGTTGTAAAGCTGAGTGTATTTGGATTAGCTTTTAGCAGGTTGCGGGTGTCTCCCCAAAGCTTGGCTGAACTCTGGTAACGAAACATCAGAAAAATATCTCCGCCTCGGCATATTATTATCGTGGGCTCACGTGCTGCATCAAGCTTCTAAAACTTTTGTCCTCAACGATTGAAAAGGGCTGGTCGTTTAATGCCATGAACTCCATCACTTTCCTCGTGGTAGCTTTACTCTTTTCGTGCTCATAAAAGTTAACAGCGACACACCGACTGGCTCTTTGATAGCGCTAGCATTAGCATTAGCTTAGCTTGGTTGCTCGCTTCAAACGTTGCACACTTGGCTGCGTGGCGATTTCTTATTATGGCGAACAAGGCTTGTTGTATTAAAGGTTTTTGTTGTGGCTCCACCACGACTTACTTCAGCTTTACACAAATTGCGATCTTTTGCTCATTTTAAAATTGTAGAACTTCCAAAACAGACAACATGGCTGCTCCGGGTGACCTGTGTTGACTGTTTAACGCGCATGTGCAGACGTGACCTGGTGGGCGGGTCTGAGTCAGCCCCCTCTCAGCCCCCCACCCCACCCCCACCTCCTCTCACAGCAGAGAAAAAGGGACAGCGGCTGATTTTCAGAGGCATGTGCGATCGGTGGATAAAATCGGCTTCTCATTTAACGATCGGCCGATCGCCGATTTCCCCAAATTAAGGAAATCGGGGCCGATCGATCGGCCGGCCGATTTATCGGTGCATCCCTACTTGAAACAAGAACTCAGCATGCTTCTAAATATTGACTTGGTGGTTGCTTATATAATTTGACTCTAAGGAACTACAAATTGAGCTGCCTGCAGAGGTTAACATCATGTGATATGAACTGCTAACCTAAATGAACAGCAGATATTTTGAATGCACATTACAGAATACACTGTACTGTATAATTTTGAATACTCTAACTTTGAGAAGTCTGTTGTTGTTGTTTTTTCTAAACAACTAGCTGCAGATCTGACACATGTTCAAACAGTACAGTGGTTGTATGTTATAGTTTATGTTTATTAAATTTGTTCTTTTTTTTTTTTTTTACAAAAAACACAAGACAAAACAATCCCATAAATGATAACGTACAAAATGTTAAAAAAATGAAAGGTAGCAGAAAGAAGAAAAAAATCTTATTATACAGTATCTGCCCCTTTTTTTCAAACAATCAGTTCAAACAATAATAATCTTCCAGTAACAGTACAAAATGAATAACTCTTTCTAATTTTTTAGTTCATGTTCTTAAATGTTTTTTATATTTGGTGTCCAAATAAAAGTCTTCATCATTATTACCATCCAAAGCAGTTTCAGATATTTGTTTATTGCTGTATTGAAAATGTCACCAAATCCAAAAGAGGCCACAAATATGATCCTACACTTTAATATAGCATTAAAATATTACAGGAAAATGTATCTAATGTAATGAATCACTTTAATCTGAAAACTACTCTTGGCTTTGGATATAATCCTTGATCAGGTTAGTCCTTTAGGAAGAGATCTGCCAGGCTGCATTTAGGAACAGTTTCTAATTAAAGGTTCATACGACTGTAATAAGTATTTGTGTGTTGCCACAGTGGCCTCCTGGTGCCACCTCACATCTATACATCACAAGAGAAGTGAAGAGCCTTTTGGTTTGCTAAAATGTTTGTCCCCTGCGTTGAGTGATCAATCATCTGGGCCAAAATCATTGTCGTCCACTGGCAAAAGATGCAGGCAGACAATAATTTTTTGTGTGTTACTGTTACCAAAATATCTCATGAACAGCAATCAGTGGATGAACATTTACAACTGGATACATTTTGGGGTCTGGTTCAAGATGGCCACCACAGCTAATCAACATGAGCAAGCACAAAACCTTGACCTTAACTTTCAGTTTTCTATAGATTAAACTAAAATTGAATGTCCAACAATGTTTAGTCCGGTCATCTCAACCGTTTTTCTTTTTTTTTTCTTCTTTTTTTTTTTGATGAGACGTTTTGGCATTCACCCAAAGGACTTCTTCAATCTGAGAAGCCACCAAACAAAACTGATTCCCACAAGCAGCATATTCCTTAGTGGGGGAAAAAAAGTTTGCTGGTGCTAAGAATCAGTTTTGTTTGGTGGCTTCTCAAATTGAAGAAGTTCTTTGGATGAAGGACGAAACGTCTCAGCAAAAAAAGAAACCGTCCAGATGACCTGACTCAACATGGTTGGATTTTATAATGTACCTGGATTATTGAGCATGGGCTTTGGTGTTTTGAACCACTTTGGCATGACTGGCTCAGAGGAATCGACGGGGAAGAGGGCGGGCCCCAGAGGAGAGTTGCACTCTGGTCCAAATAATCCAAACCGATCTGGCCTCAGCCTGTAGCCATCATCTCCGAACCCCACCCGGTCAGATGAATTAACAGTAATTACAGGTCCGAACCCGGAAAGAAGCCCGACATTTTGAATTAAGCTTTGACTGCTTATACCACCGACTGTTATTAACAGTTGGCAGATGCGTGCGGCTGAGGGGGCAGAAGCTCATAGCTGAAGAGCTCTCAAAGCGCATTAAATGCTTCCCCTGCTTCTGCCTGCATCCTGCTCTGACATGTCAGATATTTTGTGATCTCACCTGTTTGGGTCTTGGCTGTGCACGTCTGCTGAGTGCAGCGGCTGAATGAACGTCCATTTGGGCTCATGGATCACCGACAGCAGTCTATCTGAAGCTTAAATGGTAAATGGACTGTACTTATACTGTATAGCGCTTTTCTATCTATTCAAGACACTCAAAGCGCTTTACACTACAATCTGTGTACACATTTACCCACAGAGCACTCTATTAGATCTCTACAAAGCTAATTGAACAAATCATTCTAAAGAGACTAATCGGTGCTTTATCACGTTCATACACTGATGGGACACACATCAGAGGCAATGAGGGTTCAGTGTCTTGACCAGGGACACTTTGACATGTGACTGCTGGTGGTGGATTCGAACCCCGCAACTCTTGCATTGGAGGACGACTGCTCTAGTCACTCAGCCACAGCCGCCCTGACTGAACTTTTTACATCTTTCAACCGGCCGGTCAGCGCGCGGTCAAATAGCCATGTGCAACAGGTGCAGTATGGCAAGCCATGTTTGCATATATTGGATCGTCGGCCGCATGTGTTCCTGACTCAATAAAAAGCCCAACAATGACCCGGCCCACACATTAAGCACGTTATTATGGCCCGGTCTGAATCCGGGTCGGATTAGAAATGACAGCTCTACCCCAGAGGCCATCTTAGCACCAAACTTTTTTCCACTATGAAGTATGCTGTTAATGGGAATCAGTTTGTTTGGTGGCTTCTCAGATTGAGGAAGTCCTTTGAATGAAGGCCGAAATGTTTCAGAAAAAAAAATCTTCTGACTGAACATTGTTGGCTTTTATACCTGGATTACTGAGCATGAACGTTAAAACTGAATGTGCTTATTCACCAGACATCCTCACGATATCGCACAAGATCACGCATGGCATTATTTTCAAAATTTTGACCAGAACTATTACAACTCTGTCATCGTTCATCAGAAGTTTAAAATGTTCTTAGTTAGAAATTCTGGCAGAAAATATGGTGGGTGATGTGCATTCCTTCAAAGAATCGTGGCCTTTTGTATTTTAATCTTCAAATATATGGCTACATATGTCTTCTCTCTGATGGTAGCTGTAGATAGAGATGGTACACAATGACAAACAATATGCCTTGTTCTTTTTATTACCCCTAGCCTGGTTAAAACCAGACCCTTGTCCTTCACTTCGCTTTGTACTAGGGTCTGGCATTTCTCCCATAGACAACGATTTCTCCGGTAGATTTTTGACCGGACCAATCAGAGAACAGAAGGCGGAGTTTTGTTAGTTTAGCCTGGCGAGGTCCAGGCTATTCAGATAAATAGCTCAGAAACCACTCGGTGGATATTTTTTCTGCTACCAGTGTGTAATTATATGGCTCTAATTTACTGACTGTTGGCCTAGATGAAACATTTGAGATAAAATTCGATTTTTTATCATTTATTTTCGTAGCGCACCCGAGGCTGTTTGGAAAATGTCAAACCGAAACAATTTAAAGGAGAAATGTAATCAAATCTGAAAAAATCGATATAACAAGAATTTCATATAGTAAACAACACACATAAACATACTTAGTATGCTTTTTTCAAGTCAGTAGCTTAAAGAAATAGTTTTTTTACATTTTTCCTGCTACATGCCGAAGTGCAGTGATTTCTGTAGTAATTTTCTGGACGCACTTTTATGACACAATTAAGACCTCCTTTGCTATCTTACAATAACACTGAAGCTATAAACCCATCATTACTGTCCTCTTGTCTGTCATTTAAAATGGAAGCAGAAGACTTTTTTGAATCTGAAGGATATCACTTAAGTTTGTCAAAAACAGTTTGGTGATTTAGTGCATTAATGGGCATTTCTATCCTGGAAATACGAATAGCCTTCGCATGCTAACGTTAGCATGCTAGCGCCGTATGCTAACGTTAGCATGCTAGCGCCGTATGCTAACATGGAAGTGGGGGTGTTGAAAATGTCCTGAAACAGTTACCAATGTCTTGTTAAGCTCTGTATTCCACAGAACATAGTAGGATCTAAAATGATTTTTAAAGATGAAGGAGCAAGTTGAAACATGCAGGGTCTCCCTCCTTGCTAGCAGGCTCCATTGGGAGCTGCCTGGCTAACTAACTACGGTGGCCCTACACGGCCAAAATTCTACAGCGGCCGAATGCACAGGAGCGGTAAAAATACAATATAAAATTTTAAAAAAGTTTTAAAATCTATTTTGGGGCTTTTAGAATCGATTCTGAATCGCCAGGACTAAGAATCTTGATTCTTTAAAAAATAGATTTTTTTTGCTGCATCCCTAATTGCTACACACTGAAACCTTTTTGTCCACTACTAGATTTTTTTTTTTATTAACACAAACAGAACTACAAAACACTACATAAACAAAAAAATATATACAAACTCTTGTGAATGATAACATAACTACAGTCTATAAGCTAGGGGGCGGTTTACAAAATGATGAAAGTTGAAAAAATACTAGATACACACACTAATATTACTGTATGAGGGACGACCATTGCACTGCCTATGTCATATTCAGGGGACGGAGAGCAAGCAGAGGGAGGGGGGTCAAAAACACCAGATGAGAATTTTTTCACTTTGCAAAGTCTAAATTTGAGTTAGGATGACATTTTTGACTTGTGAAATTTTCTCAACAAGCTTATTTTATGCTTTTCATTAGACTACTATTAGCTTAAAAACACTTTTCATTTCTCCTTTAAATCCAGCAGATTTTTTTCATTCATTCAACCTTTATTTAGTCAGGTAAATCTTTTGAACCTCATGGGCTCATTTACGAAAGCGACCTGCTAAAACTAAAGAACAATGAACAGCAGTGATAGAATTTCATTAAACAATAAACAAACAAACAATAAACAATAGAAAACAAAAAGAGAGAAAAAAACAAAAGATTTTTTTTTTTTTTTTTTTAACAAAGTATCAAAAAACTAGCAAAACATTATAAGGTAGACGTATAAAATCAAAGACAGGAACAAATCTGCATTGGTTTTTGCCAGGATTCCAACAGATTCTGAAAACCATTTAGAGAAGTCAAGGTCGAGAGCTTCAGATCTTTTTGTAAGATATTCCATGAAGCAGGAGCAGAATAGGAGAAGGCCCTTTTTCCAAGTTCAGTCCTCACTGACGGAACACTGCAGGTAATCATGTCCTGAGAGCGCACACTGTAGCTGCACTCACGCAAAGACATGTAGGAGGAGATGTATGAGGGCAGCAGACCAAGAAGTGATTTAAAGATGAAGATGTACCAGTGGAAGAGTCTGCGTGAGGTTAATGATGTCCAATTAACCAGTGAATACAGGGTGCAGTGGTGGGTACGATAATCACAACCAGTTATGAATCTTAGTGCACCATGATAGACCACATCCAACATCCGCAGGGTGCTTGTAGGAGCATTCATGTAGAGAATGTCACCGTAATCAATGGAGGGAAGGAAAGTCACAGATACAAGGCGTTTCCTAACATTCAGTGTTAGACATGATCTGTTTCTGAAAAAGAAACCCAGTTTAACTTTCAATTTCTTCACTAGGTTTTCCACGTGGAGTTTAAAAGAGAGATGTGAATCGATCAGGATACCCAGATATTTATAGGAATCAACAAACTCAATAGGGACACCATTTGAAGATAAAATCAGAGGAGGATCTGCTGGAACCGCCTTCCTATTTGAAAAAAACATCCCTTTTGTTTTATCAGCATTTAGGACAAGTTTGAGACGGAACAAATCTGACTGGATGATGTCAAAAGCGGATTGTAGTAACTGGAAAGCCTTAGCTACTGTTTTAGCTCGGCAATAAACAACTGTATCATCAGCATAGAAATGTAAGGATGCATCAGGGATGCAGTGACCTACATTAGCTATGTAGATTGTAAAGAGAGTTGGTCCTAAAACTGAGCCTTGTGGTACACCATTTTTAACTGTTAAATAGCTGGAAGAAGCACCGTTATGTTGAACACATTGCCTCCGATTGGAAAGTAGTGGACCTACCCAGGGTCAAATTAAGGTTTTTGAACTGTCCAGTGATGACCTTTACTGACCTCTCAGTAAAGCAAGACATTTACTACAAAATCATTCATTTAGCTATAATCTGATAACATAGTCACCAATAAGAGACTATTTCTATCTTTGATTTTAGGCTGATGTGATCAAAAGAATAACTTTTGTCATTTTCATGATGTGTGCTTTTAAGCTGTGTTATTCTGTGAGAGTTAAACTGTGTTCACTGCTATGTTAAAGGTGAAATTGCGGGTCACAGAGACCCGACTGTTTTGTTTAGAAATAAGAAGACAGTTTAATCCGTTGTTTTTCATGAACAAGGCTCCAGCTGCTCTGTCTGTTCCTAAACATTTCTCTCTGCTGCTGCTTGTAGCCTTGGACCTGATAAGGCAAGTGAACTCCTCTCTGTGTTCCTGCTCTTTAAGTTCTAACTGTGCGAGAACGCTCCAGAGTTTGTTGGGAATTTCAAAGAGATGTGAACCTTTCCCAAGAGCTGGGTACGTTTTGGTCAAGAGCTAACGACCTGCGTCTTCAGCTAAGGACTGATAACAGGCTGTTATGAGTCCACCTCGAACGAGCGTTTGTTATTCCTTCCTGGAATAAATTATCTTGAGCCAAGAAACCACGACTGCCACGACTTTTGCCGATGAAAGCGAGTATCACCGACACCGACAAGGTAAACACGCGTGGAGTCCAGCTTGGACTTGCGGGACCGACGACTCGTCAGTCTAAAGTTGACCACAGCTCTTTACCAGAACCAAGGCGGACGTCTTAAGGTAAAGGAGCAGCTGTTTGCTTGCTGGAGGTGTGATGATATCTTAGCTGGACGCGTACGGAAGAGTGTCATCTGGTTTCATAAATGCAAGATAAACTTCCTCTCTTAACCTCCCAATTCTTCTTAAATCTTTCCTCCTACTTTTTCCCCTCTCAATCTAAGCTGGAAACTATTTTAAGTTTAAAGAGCCCACAGACTAAATATGTTAACATCCAATATTGAAGTCTGTTGTGTTGAATTTAAGTGTGCTGACGTTTTAATTTGAAAGAAAGTGAAATCATGTCAATCAAGTGTAATGGTGTTAATTTAGTTGATTTATTTTAAATAAATGATAGTGTCTCTTTGACATATCAAACTAAGTTAATGTCCATTGTCACTTAATGGCTCTGTTTATTTATCCATCATAAAGATCACAGAAATATTGGGTAAACTGAAAAAGAACAGAATCCGTGAACATTTACTATTCAATCTGAATAAGTAAATTAATTAAGATAAAGAGGTCAGTATTAATATTGACCTCCTCATAATTCTTACATCTGGTGGCCCGTACGGGGAGCCTGCTGGACGTTAATAGATGAGTTTTCTCTCAACACCTCATAAAGTCAGCATTTTTTATGGTGAAAATTACCAGCTTTAAAATTGTTCTGTACACAAACAAAAATCCTGTTTATTTTAAATAAAGAATTTTTGAATAACAGAGGTACAGACGAACAATTGATGCTCATTTTAAATACTGAAGAGATTTAAAATAACACTCAAAAAAGCATCTTTTATTTGATTTTCAGATTAAATAAAATTAATAAATAAAATGATGGAGAACAGAGAATTTCCACATTAAGCTCTTCACATCTCTGAATTTT
>JBBPBX010033960.1:0-32929 GCA_038048925.1 Garcialebias charrua
AATCCTGGTCCAGGGGCCTTTCTGGGTGGAGTTTCTTTCCGTGCATGCGTGGGTTTCCTCCGGGTACTCCGGTTTCCTCCCATAGTCCAAAAACATGCATATGAGGTTGATTGGTAACTCTAAATTGTCCTTAGGTGTGAGTGAGAGAGTGAATGGTTGTTTGTCTCGTTTGTCTCTATGTGTCCCAGTGATGGACCTGCGACCTGTCCAGGGTGTACCTCGCCCCTTGCACTGTGATTGCCAGACATGAGCACAGGCGACCCCGTGACCCGAAATGGAAGAAGCAGGTAAAAGATAATGGGTGGATGGATGGATGTTATAGATACTGTGATAATATGTCCTGCGGACAGTAAACGCACCACAGTTGCTGCAATGCGATTGGTGGGTCTGGGGCTGGCTTCCTGTTTAAAACGGGCCCAGTTCTCAGGCCAGACACACGTCATCCATGCTGGCTGTGTCACGCGCTAGCGTATTGGTCTCGCGACCACTGCCAAGCTTCCTGCTTCCCTCTCTGCTAGAGGTGGAGCTCGGTGTTCGTTGCTGTTTGTCCTTGGCGTCCTTCTGTCGGCTATTTGTCCTGGGTGTTCGTCTACGGCTGTCCCGACTGGTGTTCTGCCTCCACCTGGGTCGCCCATCATCTGCTGACTGGTCCTGGATTAGTGTCCGCTGCCTGGACGGCGTGGGGCGGGCCGCGCTCACGCGTCCTGCGGGCTGAGTTGGGCCTAACGTCCAGCTCAACTAAACAGGCGTCGGCTGCCGAGTGGCGTCTCTTCCGGACGACAGACCATACCAGGGTGGACTCTGACCTGCCCTCTGAACTGTTACCGAATCCCTCCAGGAGGTGACAGTACCGGTACTCCTGGTTTGGTGTAGGAAGTGTGTGTGTGTGTGTGTATGTGTGTATGTTTGTGTGTGATTTTGTGTGTGATTTTTCTGTTTTAAATGGACTGCCATAGTTGCACTTTTAAATGTTAATTGGAGTTGACTGCCTTTTTAATTTGTAAATATTTTAAACTTAGGATTCTTGCACTTT
The DNA here is from genome assembly GCA_038048925.1 of Garcialebias charrua. Lineage (NCBI taxonomy): Eukaryota > Metazoa > Chordata > Actinopteri > Cyprinodontiformes > Rivulidae > Garcialebias > Garcialebias charrua. The sequence goes on from JBBPBX010033960.1 coordinate 1,034, forward strand.
TAATGTTGATTGGAGTTGGCTGTCTTTTTAAACTGTAAATATTTTAAACTTAGGATTTTATTTAATTAAACTATACTGTGCAATTTAAAACTGGTGTCAGTGTGTAAACTTGTCCCAAACCTCCTCTGCAAACGGGCCTGCGTGCTTTTAAAGGTAACTTTTTAGGTACAACCATTTTAACCAATTTTATTTATTTAAAATAGTATTTTTAAACATTTTAAACTTCAATGCTCAATTTTAACCACACCCGACCCGGCTACAATACTAATGGCTGTAGGCAGGACTGATCTGTTTTTAAGATCCATCCCACAGTGGATCTGAACAAACTGGCTGACAGGTTTTTATATCTGACCTGTACCTTTAAGAAATGACCACACGAGAGAACAAGAATTAGTTTTCAGTCACAATCTTTGTAAAGGGGAAATCACTCCAAGCAGAGTGATGTCTGCTCAGGTTCAGTGTGCATTAGCCTTTTATTGTCAAGTGGGTGGGCAGTTACAGGAAGAACAAGTTCTGACAGTTTCGGATAGCACAGAAGTGGTTAGTTTTGACCAAGACAGGAACTGCAGGTTATAAACAAAGAACTGAAACATTCTGTGGTGTTCTGTTTTCCAGTAAACAACACCTTTGTGACCACTCGACTACTGTAACACACTCTATACAGGAATCAGTGATCCATGTATCTCTCAGCTTCAGAGGGTACAGAACGCTGCTGCACGACTTTTAATTGGCACAATGACCACATTTCTCCTGTTTTGGCCTCCCTGCACTGGCTCCCATACATTCCAAGATTCATTTTAAAATTATTTTATTTGCTTCTAAAGCGCTAAATGGTCTTACCCCGCCCTATCTGTTGAAGGGATCAGTATGGATGTGCAAATGAACAAGGCGTCTCTTGAGGAAATAAGATTTATTGAGAAAGACACAGGTTAACAGAGTAATCAGAGATTATGGCATTAAATCAGTGTTCTGCAAACCACGGCCCGCGGGCCGCATCCGGCCCGCCCCCACATTTGGTCCGGCCCCCAGAACAATAATAAAAAAAGTTTTTTTTTTGTTTTTTTTTACAAATGAATACATGTACAGTACTGTACGGTCACCAAGTACTTAGCCTATCCTAACACAGTTTTTAAAGATGAAGGAGTAAGTTGAATTGTCTCCCTTTCACATAAAGGGAGCTAGCTGGGGTGGGAGGAGTGACGATATTCCAATGCGCAGCAACGCTTTCCTCAGCCCTCCTCATCTTGTATTCTCACAGACATAGTCTTGCGAGTTTTGGGTGCGGTGACACAGCGCTCTCACGAGACTTTAGGACAGCAGTGGAGCTGTCGGTGCACAGTAAACATGGATGGAAAACTAGCAAACAAGCAAACAAAAACGTATTATTTTCACACAGAGTGGGAGGAGGAGTATTTTTTTGTTTATTCTAATTCAAAGTCTATTTGCCTCATCTGTAATTCGAGCATCACCTGGCGTGGATGGAGAGTTCTGGAGTCTGCTCTCAGAAGAAAAGTATCCTTACATCCGAAGATGTGCTTTGAACTTAACAGCACTTTTTGGATCTACCTACCTGTGTGAGTCTGCTTTTTCACACATGAAAATCATCAAGTCCAAAAACAGATCCACAATGACTGATGATCATCTGGAGACCTGCCTGCGCCTCCCAACCACCTCATACTGCCCCGCGCCTCCTCCTCTCAGTGTCAGAAGTGCCACTAAGGTAGAGACACATTTATTTTATACAGCTTGCACCAGATGACACCATCCTGCTGCACAGAGCAGCTGCCTAGTTTTGATATTTAGGTTTTATTGAGGTTTGAAATAGTTGTTGGAGATTTGTAAATCTGCACCTTTGTAAGTCACTTTTTGTAAATAGTTAGTGTAAATGAGGGAGTTTTATATTGTTCAGTTCATTGTTTATTCGTTTCTTTAAAAAATATGGTGTGCTTTTCAAATATTGCGTCATTTTACTTTGATAAAATACTTTAATTAAATAAAACTAGCAACACATTACGTTCTGTTTTATTTACTTTAAAGAAGTGAGGAGTAGGGAGATGAAAAATTTTGTTTTTTGATACTGAGACTGGACGAGTAGCTCTCGGCAAACTGCCGACTTCAAAAGTAACTCTTGGTTCAAAAAAGGTTGGGCACCCCTGATTTAGGCACTCCTGCAATCGTCACACTTTTTCCTGTTAAAAACTGACTCCGGCCCCCCACCAGAGAAGGGAAAAGTTATGTGGCCCTCACAGGAAAAAGTTTGGGGACCACTGCATTAAATTAAGACCTGTATGCATACAAAGCCCATGATTCAGGAGAACAGACCTGTCACGTCGAAGCCGTCTCCAGAATGCCCCTTTTTCTGCTGTGGTATGTGATATCATAAAATGTTTTGGGCTTCTCCTGTTTTCTCATTGGCCATCCTCCTGATAAGGCCTGGTTGCCGGGCCAACAGAGATTTATAAGAAGGTCCAAGGTTTCTCTTGCTGACCTGTTTAGATTGTGTGTGTGTGACTCTTCTGTGTAAGTTACCCAAAGTTTAGATTTAAAGGGTTTAATGTGTTATGTGTACATTTATATATTTATCCTGTGAACATTGTGTGTAATGCACTAACAGGTAATAATAATAATGGCTGCAGTTTTCAATGAGGCGTTCAGGTACCGATTGTTGCCTCAGAAAAATTACTCCAGTTTTGAAAGCATGATTTTTGTGCTGGAATCTGCAAAACCTATTTTGTGTGGCCTCTTTTATCGGTCTCCTCAATACAACAAAAACTTTCTCAGTGAGTTTTCTGAACTACTGGCTGACCTAATGCCAAAGTTTGACTCTTGGCTTTTCTGTGGGGACTTCAACGTGCACACCTGCTGCCCAAGTAATCAGCTTGGATGTGAGTTTCAGGACCTCCTGGACTCTTTCAACCTGTCACAGTTGGTCTCGGGGGCCACACACAGTCAGGGTCATACACTCGATTTAATTATCTCCCACGGCCTTCAAATACCTACTGTGGAGATCCTGGACACCTGTATTTCAGACCATTTTCCCATATTATTCGAATTTTTCACCTCTCCTGCACCGAAAGCTATTCTCCCAGCACGTTTCTGTCGCTCTATCACCCCATCCACTCCAAGTGAGTTCACTGATGCCTTTAAGAGCACTGAATTCTGCTCTGCTGTCAGCCTGGACCCATCTCTACATCCTGAGGACTTCATCAGCTCCTTCCATCACACCTGCACAACGATCTTGGACTCCATCGCTCCTCTCAAACAGGCATCTTCAAAGAACAAACCTTCACCATGGCTCAACGAAACGACGCGAGCTCTTCGACAACGTTGCAGAAAAGCAGAACGAAAATGGAAGCGCGACCGGCTTCATGTATCTCAAGGAATACTGAGAGACTGTCTCTGTGAGTATCATAATGCTGTGAAACAGGCCAAGTCACAGTACCTCTCCAATTTAATCTCCACCAGCTCCAACCGGCCGCGGACGCTTTTCAGCACACTCCAGTCTGTCATCAACCCATCTGTCAATGTTCTGAAAACTGCCACACAGTCTACCTGCGATGACTTTCAGAGCTATTTTGTCAACAAAATAGACTCTATCAGGCAGAACATTGTCAGTTCATCCAACACCATCCAGTCTTGTGCGTCTGCAATAACCACAGCTGTTTTTGACCAATTTGACCTGGTTTCACTCCCTCACCTCACCAAGGTGGTTCAGCAGATGAAACCAACTAACTGTTCTCTGGACATCATTCCCTCTAAAATGTTCAAACAGTCCTTTGATGTAATTGGTCCTTGTGTTTTGTCATTTATTAACAGCTGTCTATCTTCAGGTTTTGTGCCATCTGCTTTCAAACATGCTGTGGTCAGGCCTCTTCTCAAAAAACCAGGCCTAGATCCTACAGCTCTCTCTAATTTCAGACCAGTTTCACATCTGTCATTTCTATCAAAGGTCCTAGAAAAGATTGTTTTTATTCAACTTCAATCTTTTCTAGAACTCAACAACCTGTTTGAAAAATTTCAGTCAGGTTTTCGAGCTCGTCACAGTACTGAATCTGCACTGCTCAAAGTACAGAATGACATTCTTCTGTCCCTGGATGCAAAAAACCCTGCTCTGCTGGTGATGTTAGACCTCTCAGCAGCTTTTGACACCGTCGACCATCAGGTACTAATCAACCGCTTGTCTCAGCAGGTTGGCCTCCAGGGAGCTGTGCTTGAGTGGTTCAAATCTTACCTGTCTGGGAGAACTTTTTCTGTCATGATAGGCGATCTGTCCTCCTCTTCATCAACCCCTCTGACCTCTGGCGTACCACAGGGATCTATTCTAGGGCCAGTCCTTTTCTCTCTTTACATGCTGCCATTAGGATCAATCATTGCACGTCATAACCTGTCTTTTCACATGTATGCAGACGATTTACAAATCTATCTGCCAGTCACTCCCAACCCCTCACCCAGTTCAAACACTCTTGTCAACTGCTTAAATGACATTAAGCACTGGCTCTCTCAAAACTTCCTCCACCTAAACACAGATAAAACTGAATGCATTTTATTTAGTGCTCCTGGTGACACCAACAACATCCTTCCCAGTCCCAGTGTTGGTTTTCCCCTCCCCCATTTCAACCCGGTGGTCAGAAATCTTGGAGTGCAGCTTGACTCCAACTTAAAGTTTGATAAACAGATCAGTTCTGTTGTCAAGACCAGCTTCTTTCAGCTCCGTCTGCTCTCCAAAGTCAAGTCATTTCTCAGCCGTGGTGATCTGGAGAAGGCCATCCATGCCTTTGTGACCTCCAGACTTGATTATTGTAATGCTTTGTATGTTGGTATTAATCAATCCTCCATCTCCCGTTTACAGCTTGTACAGAACTCTGCCGCGCGCTTTTTGACCAACACACGAAAATATGAACACATCACTCCTGTCCTGTCCTCTCTACACTGGCTCCCGGTTCAGTTCAGGATACAGTTCAAGCTGCTCCTGTTTGTTTTCAAAGCTCTGAATGGACTTGCACCTCTCTACATCTCAGAACTTTTGAAAGCCCATCAGCCCGGCAGAGATTTACGATCTGCCAGTCAACACCTGCTGGAGGTGCCTCGCTCAAGGTACAAACAATGGGGAGACCGGTCATTTTCTGTTGCCGGCCCAAAAGCCTGGAACAGCCTCCCCCTTGAGCTGCGTGCCACCTCTGATCTGACTCTGTTCAAAACCAGACTGAAGACCCACTTGTTCAAAAAAGCTTTCAGTGTGTAACTTTTATTACTTTTGGTATTTTAATATGTAGCATTTTTTATTTCCATTGCCTTTTTATTTCCACTTGTTCAAATAAGCTTCCAGTGTGTAACTTTTATTACTTTTGGTATTTTAATATGTAACATTTTTTTTCCATTGCCTTTTTATTTCCACTTGTTCAAAAAAGCTTTCAGTGTGTAACTTTTATTACTTGTGTTATTTTAGTGTTATTTTAGTATGTAGCATTTTTTATTTCCATTGCCTTCTTTTATTGCTGTTGTTTCCTATTCTATTTTCATTGATTTATTATTCCAGTTTATTCATCTTTTTATCCTGTTAAGCACCTTGGTCAATGCAAGGCATTGTAGGAAGGTGCTATACAAATAAAGTTTATTATTATTATTACTATTATAATAATGAATTCAATTTATAACACGCTTTTCATTAGTGAAAATCTCAAAGCGCTACACACATTGAATGCTATACACATTCATACACCGGTGGCGGCAGACTACCATGCAAGGTGCTTTCCAGTCCTACTTGGAGCAACTCGGGGTTAAGTGTCTTGCCCAAGGACACAACGACACATGGTGTGGGGAACCGGGATTCGAACCGCCAACCTTCCGATCGGGGGACGACTGCCATTAGCACTACGCCACGGCCGCCCCAGGTCTGTAGTGTATTTATTATGTGTGTGCTTTTATATAAATGTCATGGTTCTGTTCAGCCAATTTATGTTTCTGCCCTTCCCCCCTGGAATGTTAGGTGCAGAGTTTGGCACAAAGAGCTGCTTCGGGAGCTTCCAGTCTGTTTCCTGCATCTCTGACTCTTTTTCTTAATGATCAGGTAAGATTGATAAATGCACACGTTTTACTATGTTGTCTAAGCACACAAGCATGATTGTATAAAACATTTGTGATTACATGATACACAGTTGTGAATAAGAAATAGGTTTAATCAGAATAACATATAGAACTGTGTATTACCCTTCACATCCTCTCTTGACCTATTAAAAATAGGTCAAAACAACCTGCACGACTCCAGTTGGATCCCCCGAAGAGGACCCCCATCCTAACACCACATCAAAAAGACACCACACCAAATAAAATCACCTAAACTAAAAATCAACTACATCCAACCCAACCTCTGTTGTAAACAATTACTGAAAACGTACTCAAATTCAGACCAAGGCTGAGAAGGATCACAGACACAGGTAATCAGTTAAGTGAGTTTATTTACAGTGCTGGGGTAAAGGAAGTCAGGGTTCCTGGAAGGAAAGGGGGAAAAAGATTAATGATGATGTTTGGGGAATATTGCAGTTTTAGTGTTTAATTAAGTCTCTCTCTTACAGAAGGAACTTGGAGGAGGCAGACCAGAGGGAGGAGGTGAGTGTCCATCAGGTGAGTAATTCCTTGTATTTATCCAAGAGTCCCAAGTAGTGTCTTGCAGGTGGCAGCTGGTGGAGGAGCGTCAGGCTGGAGGACAGAGTTTTCTCAGAGAAGGAGTCCAGTTTGGAGGCAGCTTGTCCAGTTTGGGTTCCAGAGGTGAGTCACAGATTTGTCTTGAAAACACAGGGAGACATAAGCTGGTTAAACATAAGTTCACAAAGGAGAACATTAAAATGACTGTCTCACAGTACCCAAGGTGACTGAATGATTCAGCAAAGACTGGAACCTCCACCAAGGCTTAAATAGCAGCTGGACTCATTAACCGGATTGGCAACAGCTGGTTACCCAGGAACTCCCATCTCCAACACTCAGCAACTGCAAGGTGAGTTCTCACATACACACAAACACAAACCCAACAACCTCTATCTGACTCCAAAATCAACCATCAAAAATAAAATCCAAACACACTCACCACATCCCAAACTAACCCCGAACTGACCCCATTATTAATCATCAAAACAAAATCCAAAACCACGAAACACACCCAAAAACAACAAGATCAGAAGAGAATAAATGTCATTAGAACAAATGCAACACCTCTCCATTCCACCTCAAACACCACCCCGCCACTACAGGTATCTGTTCTCCGCCAAATACAGGTGAGTTCGTGCAGCAGGCGATGGTCTGCACCTAGCCTGCACCAAGGGAAACACGTCCCAAAATAATCCACCTCCCTAGAAGCAATAATCTTTAAGATCCTTGCCCGTGCACAAGGTGTCACACACCCCATAAATAGGCAAAACAGAACAAGAATCCCCAGCGGCAAGGCCAAGAGCTTGACTATCACCTGAGGCCATGACCCACTAGTGAACCAAGACAGTGCATGCCACTGTCCTGTAGGCGCCTCCTCTGCCTGATGCTTCTGAAGTTCTCTCAGCTGGCGTAGGGCCGCTGTCACTCTGACCTGTGGATCTGAAACAGTCACATCGGGTATATAAGTACAGCAGGTGCTCTTACCAACCATCTCACACACTCCATTTACAGACGCCGTGAACAAATCCAACAACAATGTACAATGTAAAGACACAATACGCAGGGCCCTCAGCTCTGCGGAGGTGGTCTCTAACGCCCGTACCGCCCCATAAATGAACATCCCAAAGTGGTAATCTAAGGCCTCCACGCGCAACAGGTGATCGCCGACTGTTGATCCTGGGAAGAAGCAACGCTTCCATTCCACCGGAACCTCTGAACCCCAAGAAGACTTGTGCTGACTGACGTCAGAAGTCTTCGACCGTCCAACATTATGAGAACCATTACTCAAAGATATCAGGTACGACTCGTCTGTAACCGCAACAGGTGCACAGCACCCAGTCCAGTTTGCTGGCAAGGTCAGAAGCACCTCATGTCCACACAGCCAGACCAGAGCCTCAACCGGATACGTACCATTGCTGCCAGGCACACCCATGAACCCCTTCCTGGGTGGTATACCGCTCGAACCTCTCCTCAGGGAGTGACCCCACTACCACCTGATAAGAGTCCTGATGATGGATGCGGTGCACACAGACAGTAAACTGTCCACTGGATGGCCAATCAACAAATTGAGCTAACACCATCGGCTGTGATAATGTACTCAATTTGCACCACTTAGGCTGACATTGCAGGTGCTCCCTGAAAAATCCTCTGGAGCTAATCTGCAGAACACAGAATGACAGCAACCGGTCAAGAGGTTTAATACGCAATGGCAATTGTGATTTGGCAACAGGAAGTGGGGTGCAGATATAAGACTCGGACTTGTGACGCCCTCTGGCCAAGAACTGAGCATACCTGTACCAAGAGTTCCTCTGAAAGATTTTAGACAAATTCAATGACAGATGATCAGCATCCTGTACCTGGGTCCACGCCCCTTGCATGAGGACATCTCTCTTGTCCCTCTGATGAGGTACGGGACGACAGCTTGGACAACCTGGTATCACACAGAAATACTCCAACAACAGAATGATGGAGACCAAAATTGCTAACATCACACCCCCTATCACAAATAGTCTGTGATGGCCACTGGCCATGATGAATCCACGTCAGAAACAGAGCACAGTGGCGGCCGTGGTGTAGTGGTAATGGCAGTCGTCTCCCGATCGGAAAGTTGGCGGTTCGACTCCCGGGACCCGTACCATGTGTCGTTGTGTCCTTGGGCAAGACACTTAACCCTGAGTTGCTCCCAGTAGGACTGGAAAGCACCTTGCATGGTAGTCTTCTGCCACATGTTTATGAATGTGTGTAGCATTCAATATATGTGTAGCACTTTGAGATTTTCAGTAATGAAAAGTGCGTTATAAATTGAATTAATTATTATTATTATTATCACAGTGTCAACACTGTGAACCCTTGAATGTGATGAAAAACTATGAAAACACAAGTAAAATGACCCCCTTTACAGTTAAATAAGCGGACCTGAAAAGGAAGACACATACACAAACAGTGTTTAAATTCCAACGCTCAATGCATGCAAAAAGTTACAAAATCTTCTTTATGGAATCAGTACCTGCAAGAAAATTCAGTTTTATAATAAACACATCACTCTCCTAATGAATTTTCAAACTAGAATGAAGAAATAGAGCCAAACCCTTAACCCTCTGGGGTCTAAGCCCGCAAAGATGCGAGCTGGACGTTATGTCTATAAATAGCCTCTTTAAAGCACAGCTGCATGTGAAGTGTTGCATTCAAGTCTGTTGGACAGCAGAGACTCCAATCTTTATAAATTAGTGTTTTTATATTGATTTTGATGTGTATTTCCTTCAAAATACAACCAGAAATGTGACAGATAATTTCTGTTCGAGTATTGCGCCCTTGTGCGAGCAATCAGTTGATTTTTTATTACAAAAAGTCAATGAATTCAAAACGAAAATCTAATTTTGGAGTTTCCCTGAACACACCACATTGTGAAGCAACCAATCAGAACCGTTTTTTCCTCCATGTTGTTTTCTGCTCACAGAAACACAGCAGCAGTAGTTTTGGTGAAGAAGGTGTGGGGGGGAGGATTTCAGACATCATTTTAGGTAAGACTGGCTGTTTTGTTTGGTTTTTATTTGGTTTTTATGATTATGTAGTGTGTCTGCAGAGTTTTGTAGTCATTTTTGGTATGTTTTTCAGAATAAAAGGGAAAAAAACACAGAGAATTTGTGATGAAGATACTGTTTTCACACAATAGTCAGTGTAAATACTGGTAAAAACACGCATGGAAATTGCCCACTTTATGATGTGAAAATATGTATACTAATTCGTTTTTTACTAAGTTTGTATACAAGTTCTTAAAATATACCAATGAAATTTTCATTTTAGGCTGTCAAAATGGTTCATTAAATATTTTTGTGAGTTTCATAGTAAACATATCAATATTTTACTAACACGGATTTCATTTTTTATGTTATTTTTTGCTCCAATGTGCTCATGCATTTTGTCAAAATGAAACAAAGACTGTAAAATCATGAAGATGAGGTTGTCCTAAAAACAACAATACCAAACAAGGCCAGATAAATAGTTTTTATGATGGAAATATAAGGGTAAATACAAATTTATACCAAAACGGACATTTAGACCTTAGACCCCAGAGGGTTAATGCTTATTTGTCTGTAACACTGAAATTGAAAATGTGACTCCAAACCCTTGAAACTTAGACCTGTATGTAAATGAAAAGTATGTGTTGGTGTGTTAAAAGTAGTAAAAAGTGAGTATGGATAAAGGTTAAAAATTAGTAGCAAATAGTTGACCACTAAATCAACTCTAAGACAAAAAGTAGTGGTAATGTATAAAATGTAACACTAATTTAACACTAAAAGTAAAGTCTAACATCTAATTTTAAATGTGTGATCCTTAAAATGTGAGATTTAAAGTTTAAAGTATAAAATATTAATGATTGCCCCAAACACTTAATGATCTTAAGAATGCAAAAAATAGAAACGTGTAAAATTTCAAACACCGTTTCAGTTTTTCTGATTTTAATATAACACCCTGGCTTTTGTTCTCCTCAGATCTTGCTAAACGATGCACTCTTCAGAGGCCACGTGGACGTCGATACGCCACCACCCTTTTTTGGGCTGCAGATTGCTGAAGATAATAAGCCAATTGGGCTGTGTTCAATACCCCGTTCCCCTGGCGAGCAAAACTGCCCCAACCCAAAAGGATGGATGCCCCCCTCTCTCCTGCTCCTCTTGCTGTTGCTCTGCCTTTTAAAGCTGCAAAAATGCAGCTGGCTCTTCCCTCTCAAGGCAACAAGGCAGACAGGCCTGCGGCCAGGGGGAACTTACTTCCCTATCGTTTCTGGTCCGCTCTTAAAAGCAAGAATAAAGATGCATTTCAGGATGACTTCCCACAGCAAGAACAAAAGTGTTTTTCAGGATGCTTCCCCACTCGAATCAGAACACCACCTCACGAACAGATGACTTCCCCGGACGAGGAAGTGAAACGATGAAGCAGCAGAAGCCTACACTTTCCTAGAACACCGTTCTCAAGGATGAAGATGCAGGACGGCCCATAGCGCGTGTGGACCACTTGCTCCAGATGCAAAGCCGGAGCTCTCAACTTTGCAGCTCCATCAGAGCTACCTCGACCTGATGTGATGCCCTTTGAGGCTCTTCAGCCGGTGCCCACTGACTCAGATGAAACCAAGTGGAGCCCTTATCTCTGGGGCACACCGCGTATGATGTGCGTTCAACCACTTGGAAAGGGCCCTTCCAACGTGGGTCCGCCCACTTCCATTTAGTGACGCTCAGAAGCACCCAAGGTGTCAAAGGACATTCAGGCCTTTCTTCCTGAAGCGTATTGGAATCAGGGATCTGTAGATGGAAACTGGACAAAAGACTATTAGTATCTCGAAGTACATTGTATGCGACATTTTAACAATCATGTACCCCTATTCACAGAAGCTCTCAGGCCTAATGGCCATTTGGTAAAGCCCCAAGTTAATTAAGTTTAGTCTGTACACAGATTTTTCACAGTTTTTATGCACAGTTTTCAAATCCCGGTTAAAAACTCACTACTACTCCATTGCTTTCAATGCCAGCTGATTTATATTTGATCGTTTTACTTATGGTCTGCAATGTTTTTATGTTTTTCGTGTTGTACTTCATTTTCTGTGTTGCCTGTTACGTGTTTGTTTGTTTAGCACTTTGGTGTGGACTTGTTCCTGTTGAAAGTGCTTTATAAATAAAATGGTATGGTATGGTATGGTAGATTTTAGTCAATTTTGTTTTAAAAGTGTACTAGCATGTTTGAGGCCAAAAGTATTTCCAACATTCAATAGATCTGCATTCTTGAAATGTGTACCATCATCTGACCTGATTTTTGCAGGAAAACCATGACTTGGAATGTAACGATTGATTAAAAAATTGATCACGGTTTTGCTGTCTTCTCTTTTTTCAGGTAAGGCCTCTGGTCAGCCGGTGAATGCGGCCACGCAAACCAGTAAATTTTGAAACCTTTTACCGGTTCAACCATGTCAGTGCAATCAATTATTATCTCATGACCTGGTGTCATCACGGTCGAAAATTTTCCTTGTTCACGCGACCTCCTCATCTGTTGAGAATTATGCAATGAACGCACGACGCATTCGTGCACAAATGTTCTGATCAGATAATTTAAATGTATGTGTACCACCAGCTGACGACATTTCTCTTCATCTGGTGTGTACCCACATGCGCGAGTCCGGATTCTTCCTCAACATCTTCTTCTTTCGGCTCATTGGAAGAACCCGTCTGCCATGTTCAGGATGCATTCCACAAGTTATCTTGCCCCACTTCAGCTCCATGGTCAAGTCCCACTGTTTCTCTTCAGGAGCAGCCCCTGTCTTCTGGTGTTACGATCACAATTCAATTCCAATTGATGTATCCCGATTTTCTTTTGCTTTCAAATAAGCTTGACAGTTTCTTCTTGATGTTTAGGAAGTGTCTCTGTGTTAGTAATGTTAAGGTTGTTACAATTTCTCATGTCTGCCTCATGTGTGCTTTGTTTCCCTTTGCTGTCCAAAAACCATCTCTTGTCTACTGAGCGAGCCCAATGTGTACTGCACCCAAAGTCTACACAGCGCCCTGCCTCTGTGCTGACTGTGTTCCCCTTGCAACGTCGCACCCACCAGCGTGTCAAAACACTGATCTGTATGAAGCACACTGCCAAACCAGCACTGACCCGCCCTTCCTGTGCACAGAAACAACGTTCATCACCGAGCACCACGTATGCCTCCTGTAATTGTTTTCACCTTGTCATCAACCTGCACTCTCCTCACTTTTGAAAACTTATTCCTAACCCGTTCCAACTAAGTATATGAGAAGCTCCAGTGCCTAGCTTCTAATTCCCCTGCTTCCCTAATTTATTGATCCTGTCTGAACTGATTAATGACCCAATTTATGCAGCTTAGCTATAGTCTGGAATTCCAACTCGTACGGCCTCATGTAGAGCACATTCACCTTGCAGTTTCCCTAACTGTGTACCAATACACCAATGTCTATCCGTTGTACCCATCAGACTCCTGAAAATGCATTCCCTTGAGGAAAAATGCCATTAGATATTCAACTTTTAAAGCCTAATATGAATAATTGTGGTGACACCAATCTTTCCTGTGAAGAAATTTATAAATCTCATTCTGCTTTTAGGTCTCGGGATGAGAGCCTTATTATTTTGTTTCAGAGCCTTCTGGAACGGGGAGAACTCGACAAACAGAGCCCACAAATCAGTATTAACCTAATAATTATGTGACATGCGGGGGCATGTCCTACCTGCCCGTTTGTGTATCATTAAACAATGCTCTTCTCGTTTGGATCCTGAGATTGAGGCTCACGTCCGATTCAACCCGATCGAATGCCAGGCCGACACCTTCACTGGTCGCTGGAATGGGTGACTCCAGACAGCAGTTTCACGCACTCTCGTTCTGCTCGTGCAAACTCGTTCATAGTTCAGCCTTTGTCAACTTCAGTGACCAACAACCTCGTTCCGGTAGCTGTGTCTCATGCAGAATGGCCCAAGTCCTGACTTCACTTGGCTTCACTTTGTGTTTGCTGACAGTTACATCTGTTTGTGTCTTGGACAGTTATTTTGTCAAAGTCTCTGCCTCGGAAATGTGGCTGAGGAAGTTCATAGACATTCTCTTGTTTGAGTGACAGTTCTTTGCTTTTGCCCCTTTAACTGTCCTTGTCTTGTTTTCGTTCATGAGTAAGAGTTCTTTCAACATGGCTGTCAGCTTTCGCGCGTAGAGTCACAATGAACCAGTGCCAGTGTCAACTTTATACATTCAAGCTTAAGTGAACCATAACCGATAACCCCAATCCCCTGACACCAAACGCAGGTGTTACATGTATTTGGCTGAATCCTAGCTCATGGCAAATTACATTATGTGTTCTGTAAGAAAGAGGTCTGCCTGTCTCATGCTCCCCCTCCACCAACTGTGTGCTGTCAGGCTGTGGAAGAAAAAAGAAAATAGTCTAAATCATAATGCCAATATACTACTAGACCAAAATTTAAAAGCTATATCTGTCCGGTCTCTGTGGGCATTTGTCTCCGACAAAACACATCTCGTTGGATCTGGTCTGTACAACGGATCAAAAAAAATTTACATTTATTTTAAAGTCAATTTAACCTAAACCCAAAACTGTCCCACATCCCTCTCAGCAACGTCATCTCCTGCCTTCCAGAACCTTCGTGTTCGTCTAATTGATGAATTGTCAATCTCATAAAATCCCCAAAATACGCCTTTTCTGTTCTGCTACTTAGCCTGAACCTCCACCGTCCACATCCTTTCTCCATATGAATATTGTTTCATATTATTCCACATCCCTGACCATTTCTCTGTCACTTCACTCCTGCCCTTCATCTCATCATCACCACATGTCCTCTGTCTACTTACTGTCTCCTTTCTTCTGTCTCTCAACTTTCTGTTTCCTGTCTTCTTGTCACAACTTCCTGTTTCTCTTCTGTCTCAACTTTCCGTTTATTGTCTTCTTGTCACAACTTCCTGTCTCCCTTCTGTCTCAACTTTCTCAACTCCATATCAGCATCTGCAACTTGTTTCAACCTCCTGCAGGTGGCGACGTCTGACTGCTCTTTTCTACAACCTGCTGCTTTGAACCTTTTCACTGTTAAAAGTCATACTCTCCATTAGTTATCATAACGTTTTTCTATAAGTTACTTCCAATTAACATAATGAGTTATGTAATTTCAACTTAATTTCATGCGTTATTGGCATTTCAACTCAAGGTTGTGAGTCACGTCTGTGAAACATAAATTTAAATGTGCGAACTTAATTTGAAAATCTGAGTTTTAAAATAGTAACCGGATCTTATAAAAACTGATCACCACTAGCAGTATTAATGCGAGATAAAAAATAGTGCCGGAAATTCGCTCTTTATCTGAATTGGGACTAAATATGATGTAATATTTAGTCAGACTTTATAAAGTTCTCCATCCCAGTTAGAATTGCATATTAAATGAAGAAGAGGACCACCTGACCAGATTAAGGAGTCGAAAGCAAAGTCGCGGATGAATACCATTTTTTCCAAGACCTGGATCCGGCGCAAGGTCGTTCAAATTCGGCGCGCGGGGAATAATAGAAACAAGGTAAGCTGCATTTGTTGTTAAAATATGTTATTAAGAGATAAAAGTTCGTGTCTCTGTTACATGTTTAAACACAGGACATAAAACAACAGCTTGCTAACTGTCGAGGGCAGGAGTTAATTAAAGCAGATGAACGCAGTATGCTTTCGGTTGCGCTTATAGAACTTTTCTTAAGAGAAAATACAAGCAGCTACCATGATTTTTGTATTGTACACCCTCAGAAGCACATATGTGGCGCTTGGTCAAAGTTTTGCTTCGACGTGCTGACTGCAGATGAGTTTGTAGCTTCGGGAAAAGGCTGTGCGTCAGGGATTAGTCATGTCCCTTGTCAGGAATTAGTCGTGTCCCCCTGCGTACCGTTTTTTTTTTTTCCCACTGTTGTGTCCCTTGTCAGGAAAAGTCGTGTCCGCCTTTCGTTTTTTTGTTTTTCACTTATTAAATGTCGTGTACCTTGTCAGGAATTAGTCGTGTCCCCCTGCGTACCGTTTCGGTTATTTTTTCACTTATTAAACGTTATTAATGGGAAAATATGCGCCACGGAAATAAAATTCCTAGGCGAGTTTCAGCACGGCGTTATTATCTTGTAGCACGTGTAGCATTAGCAGCCCTAGCTTCTCGCTGTGGTCTCGTGTTGACGTTTTTTCACGGAGATTAGGTCTGCTGCAGACAACACGTAACTTGTTAACGTCTAACGTGTTAACGGACTTTAAACGACGTCATCCAAACGTGAACATTTTCTAGAAGCAAGAAAAGCAGCTTGCAAACATCGCTAAAACTAGCAGCATTTAAACAACCTTTAACAGGTAAATGATCAATAACACAAACTGTATGATCTAAAAAAGCTCAGTCTGGTCCTCTGGACATTCAAAAAAATAAGACAAAGCAAAAAATATATAGAAACGTTTCGTCTGAGCTTTTTTAGATTTTTCTACCTGGATTATTGAGCATGCATCAGGGTACAAACTGTATGAGTTTTAAAGCTCTGGATCTACAAAAACATGTCTGTATGTTGTTGATCTGCAGGCTTTAAAGTACCTGAGCCTCGCTACAACATCCCCATCATGTCAACACTTCAGCCAAAAAGTTCATCACTTTATGAAAAAACGAAAACTGATATTGTCAACAAGTCCTGGACCAGATTAAAGCTCTGCCCTGATGATGATGACCGAGAGATTCAACCACCTCAACCGATCAAAAAGAGGTATTGTTCTTTTATTATTATTATCTAATTTATCTTTTTTGTTTGTGGATTTGTGTGTTTGTGGATTTAGAAAAAGCATATGACAGGGTGCAAAGAGAGGACGTGTGGTATTGCATGAGGAAATCTGGAGTGGCAGAAAAGCATGTTAGACTGGTACAGTATGAGGACAGCAGGACATGTATGAAGACAGCAGGACATGTATGAAGACAGCAGGACATGTATGAAGACAGCAGGACATGTATGAGGGCAGCAGGACATGTATGAGGACAGCAGGACATGTATGAGGACAGCAGGACATGTATGAAGACAGCAGGACATGTATGAAGACAGCAGGACATGTATGAGGACAGCAGGACAGTGGTGAGACGTGCTGTGGGAGTGACAGATAGCTTCAAGGTGGAGGTGGGAGTGCATCAAGGATCGGCTCTGAGCCCCTTCTTGTTTGCTCTGGTGATGGACCGACTAACAGATGAGGTCAGGCAGGAATCCCCATGGACTATGATGTTTGCAGATGACATTGTGATCTGTGGTGAGAACAGGGAACAGGTGGAAGAGAACTTGGAGAGGTGGAGGTATGCACTTGAAAGAAGAGGAATGAAAGTCAGCTGTAGTAAGACAGAGTACAGGTGGTCCCCGACTTACGAGCGAGTTCCGTACTTATGAGTTGCTCGTAAACCGAAAATTTGTACCTCGGAACTGCCCGCAGTGGCTATCTCGTAAAACCGGAACTTTGCTCGCAAATAGAAAAAAGACGCTAGCGCTGCGGCGCACACCCGTTTATCAACATGAGACTGAACAAGCGTACTTACTGATCCTTAAACATGCACAACACTTTATTTACAAGCAGTTAGCTAGCACATTACACCACGCATTCATCTATAAACACATACCTGTACAGTTTTTTCTGTACAACAGTGCTTTTCTCCGCCTTTTGTTTTCACACGACAGACACGTCGTCTCTCGCCCCCCCCTCCGCGCGCTCTATGTGCAGTCAAAATGCAGTGCAACTGTCTAGTCCAGACAGAAAGGACTGTTAGTATCCTAACTTCATACAGAAAACGTTTTAATAACTTACCGAAAGCCGTCTGCTTGCGCCGCCTTCAGCTGCATCTGTTAGCATTAGCACCCCCGAATCCGCAGCTCCGGGCAGTCCGGTTTATCTGCATCTCCAAAAATGCTGTCGGCTTTGTTATTCCAAGTTAGCTCGTTGTCCCCCGATGTCTTCGGCTTCCAGTCCGACATCGAGGCGAGCTCCAGGGACCTCTGATCGCACAAAGCCGGCTGTCGAAGCAACAGCTCTGGTGGGGTCCGGTTTAGCATGTTAGCCTTAGCTCATACCATGAGCTACTGGTCTCGCGCGGTGCTGTGGGAGCGCTCGGCGGAGCGATCGCGGCTGCTGCTCCAGTCCTGAGACATTCACAGAGTTCAGGGAGTGTTTCCAGTTAATTTATCCGTATGAGGCATCCTCTTATGGGAGAAACAGTCTTCCAAAGCCGGCTGCCGAGTGCCGAGACTTGAACTAATTAATGTAAAATGGCGGCTCCGCCATTTTACATTCATTAGTTCCAGAGTCGGCAGTACCGAAATACCAGTTCATTCATTAGTTCCAGTCTCGGCAGTACCGGAAATACCGCCTCCGCGGTGGAGGCGGTATTTCCGGTTCCTGGTTCCCGCAGGAAGTTGTTCAAAAAAGCACGAAATTATAAAAAAAAAGATAATAATGATACTTTCCGTATTTATAAAGCCATTTAAAACATTCACAGCTGCAACAAAGTGCTGTACACATGAAATTAAGAACATTTAAACCCAAAAAAAAAAATTCTTTTTTTTAAATTTAAATTTCATATTTTTATTAATTATGATAATCTCGTAAAGTCGAACGCTCGTAGGCCAGGGTGCTCGTAAGTCGGGGACCACCTGTACATGTGTGTGAATGAGAGGGAGGAGGTGGAACAGTGAGGCTACAAGGGTCAGAGGTCACAAAGGTGCAGGACTTCAAGTACTTGGGGTCCACTGTCCAGGAAAATGGGGAATGTGGTAAAGAGGTGAAGAAGAGAGTCCAGGCAGGATGGAGTGGATGGAGAAAAGTTTCAGGAGTGATTTGTGACAAAAAGGTGTCAGCAAAGGTCAAAGGAAAAGTTTACAAGACAGTGGTGAGACCAGCTATGTTGTATGGTCTGGAGACAGAGACATGGACAAAAAGACAGGAGACAGAGACATGGACAAAAAGACAGGAGACAGAGACATGGACAAAAAGACAGGAGACAGAGACATGGACAAAAAGACAGGAGACAGAGACATGGACAAAAAGACAGGAGAAAGAACTGGAAGTAGCAGAAATGAAGATGCTGAGGTTCTCCTTAGGAGTGACATGGCATAAGATTAGTAAAGAGATCATCAGAGGTACTGCACATGTTGAACATCTGGGAGATAAAGTTAGGGCGGCCAGACTGAGATGGTTTGGACATGTCCAGAGGAGGGACAGTGGGTATATTGGTAGAAGGATGTTAGAAATGCAGCTGCCAGGAAAAAGACAAAGAGGGAAGCCAAAGAGGAGATATATGGATGCAGTTAGAAGGTAGTTGGAGTGAGGACAGAGGACAGGTGGAGGAGGATGACTCGCTGTGGTGACCCCTGAAGAGGGAAAAGCCGAAAGAAGAATATCTAATTAATCTTTTTAGTATTATAATCTTATTACCGTAACTTTTTTTTTTTACCTCTTTGTGTTTTATTTCCAGTCTGGGACAGAGATAGCAGCTGACTTCTTCCTCTTCAGGGAAATTTGCCAGATCACCTGCAGCGAAGAAGTCTGATGACTGAACTCTGAACTTTTCCAGGGACAGGTGGGAGCAGGTCCAAGAAGAGCTTGTTGTGAGTAATGGCAAATACAGCCACACTGCTGCTACTGTTGTTATTGAGATGATTTTCTCCACCACTGGAGATATTCACTGCAACTAGATCTGTACTTTTGGCAGAAAATGTGGACAAGTTGGTCTTTTTGGACAAAAACTTAAAACTTGATTATCGGTAGTTCGATTGTAAACAGTCTGTTGCTGCTTATTGATCTGGTTCTGGCTGTTATTGTGTTTATTAAGATTTTTATTATTGTTAGTACAGTTTATTTATTGTAAAGAATGCCGTTTATTTAGATTAAAGATTAAATTAAGATTATATTACACATTAAACTGTATTCTGAATTGGACAGTAATTTATTAAGCGTTTGTCTTTGCTCAGGCTGGGCGCGTGCCCAAGAGTATAGCAGATCAGGGAGCTCCACCTCAGCTGCCTTTCTGGACTCACCTGCCCCTCCTCACTCACCTGTACCAGCATCACCATTACTTGCCCCTCCATAAAGGTAAAGACATTTTTTTTCTTTTTTTTTCTATTTTTTAAATAACTCCGCTGACACACCTGTCCATCTTCACTCACTAGCACCTTCTGCATCACCTGCTCCTCCATAAAGGTAAAGACATTTTCTTTTTATTTATTTTTTTAAATAACTCAGCTGCCTCTCCTGACTCACCTGTCCCTGTTCACTCACACAGTACCAGCATCACCAGCACCTTCTGCATCACCTGTCCCTCCATAAAGGTAAATACATTTTCTTTTCTTTTTTTTATTTCTTTTTGTTTTATAACTCAACTGCCTCTCCTGACTCACCTGTCCCTCTTCACTCACCAGCATCACCAGCACCTTCTGGATCACCTGTCCCTCCATAAAGGTAAATACATTTTCTTTTTTTATTTATTTCTTTTGTTTTATAACTCAGCTGCCTCTCCTGACTCACCTGTCCCTTTTCACTCACCAGCATCACCAGCACCTTCTGGATCACCTGTCCCTCCATAAAGGTAATTACATTTTTTCTCTTTTTTAAATTTATTTTATTTTATATAACTCAGCTGCCTCTCCTGACACACCTGTCCCTCTTCACTCACCAGCACCTTCTGCATCACCTGCCCCTCCACCTCAGCTGCCTTTCTGGACTCACCTGCCCCTCCTCACTCACCTGCACCAGCATCACCAGTACCGTCTGCATCATCTGCCCCTCCACCTCAGCTGCCTTTCTGGACTCACCTACCCCCCCTCACTCACCAGCATCACCAGCACCTTCTGCATCACCTGCCCCTCCACCTCAGCTGCCCCTCCTCACTCACCTGCACCAGCATCACCAACACCTTCTGCATCACCTGCCCCTCCACCTCAGCTGCCTTTCTGGACTCACCTGCCCCCCTCACTCACCTGCACCAGTATCACCAGCACCTTCTGCATCACCTGCCCCTCCACCTCAGCTGCCTTTCTGGACTCACATGCCCCTCCTCACTCACTTGCACCTGTATCACCAACACCTTCTGCATCACTTGCCCCTCCCCCTCAGCTGCCTTTCTGGACTCACCTGCCCCTCCTCACTCACCTGCACCAGCACCTTCTGCAGCTCCCGCCCACTAAGCCTTTCTCCCTCCCCTACAACGCCCCTTCCATAAAAGTAAGGACATTTTCTTCTCTTTTTTTATAGTACAGTACACTACTATTTTTTTTACTATTTTATTTCATTATTAAACGTACTGTGCAGTATTTTATGTGTTTTTTGATAATTGTTTAGGGTACTGTGTTAGCTAACCGCTTGGAAATAAAGTAATGTACATATTTATGGTACAGTATGTATACGCTTGTTTTGTCTCACATTGAAAAACGGGTTTACTGCGTCGCATAGGAATGCATGTTCCGCGCCGCGCAGGAACGGATCTTCGTAAGTCGAGGACTACCTGTATGTGTGTTTATTTGTCAAAAATTTTTTTTTTGTCAGTTTCGGTCCTATAAATGTCAACACTTCAGCTTGTCTTGGACAAATGTTTTCTTTTACGGCTTGTCTCATCTGCATTTGAAAGAAAAATATCAAAATAAATGGTTGATATTTGAACTGGAAGTGTATTTGGTGTAATTATTTTAGAAAAATTGTGAACTTGGCATTCTTAGTGGAGAAAGTGAAATTTGGAAATGTTTGTTTACTTAAATTGCTATTTTAAGTTCAAAAGCTGCCTTAAAATCTTGAGTTAAATTAACTCAAAAAGGGAATTAGTGTGTCAGTTTAACTTTAAAATGAGAGTTGAAAGTATATATAAATGTTTGTTACTTTAACAAATGAAAACAAGTTTTTATGAATGGATAATGTAAAGTTGCAAGTTGCTTAAACTCAGAGTATGAAGTTCATACAACAAGTAAACGTTAATTAGACAAGGGTATAACTTTATTATTTGAGTTCAAATAGAATATGATTGTAATTTTACTTGACAAGAGTACTCAATTTTTGGAGAATGTATAATGTTCTATAGTTAGTCATTTCAACTTATGGTATCATATTTAAACAATGACTTATCATAAATTGGGCTACTTTTCTAGCTTGCCATCCTAAGTTGGAGAAAAACATTATTTGAAGTTGTGTTAACTTGTGGTTTTAAGGCAGCTTTTGAACTCAAGTTTTTAAGTCTAACCACCCTATTTATTTTAACAGTGTGAACTGTTCCCTGTGTTACCTAATTCCTGTACACTTTCCGTCATTAACCATAATTGTTCATGTATTTCAACTTGTTTTAACTATTCATTATATTTCTTAATTAACTGTTGATAGTCCGCAAATGTTTTACAATTAGCCAGTTCTGTTCCAATTTCATTGAGCTGTTGTTTGTGTTGTATAACTCTGGTCCGGACTAAATGAGCTAAATTTGCTGTTAATCCATCTGCTTCCTCTGCAATTTGTAATAATAGACTCTCCCATTTTTTACACCTCGCCGTGTTTACGGTCTGTAAAAATCTGATTTCCGCTTGGATTCTAAGTAATAGTTCACGAATAGTTTCTTGTTCTTGGTCCTTTTTACCTTGCATGTGTGCCATGTCCGCATCCAAAAAAACTAATTCACTCAAATGCTTTATTTCCTAAATGCTCTTCACATTCACTGAGATCTATTGTAAAAAACACAGGAAAAAGTCTAAGGTGGAAAAATCCTCTGGGATCAGACTTGTTTCTATGTTAGACAACAGCTCACTCTGGTGGACAAATTATGGCAACACCACACACACACCACTCAACTGAAGACAACTTTAAATTCACACTCCTAAGTCCACACAAACATTTAACAAGAAATTAAAAACTCATAATTTGAATCTAAATGAGATCTCTCCCCCCTATAATGATCATTTACATTGAAAAACTTAAAGAAATACAACGCAAAGTATTTTAAAACGAATTAAACACAAGACCCAATCACACACCCTCTCTTTGTGTGTTTTTTTATTTATTTATTTTTATTTTATTTTTTACTCTCAGACCTCTGCGGTCACATCTCCCAGTGTCTACCTCCAACTACTGTACGTTAGTTTGCAACTCTACCGTAGGGTACACTGGGGGATGTAGTCTCACCTCACGCGTGACTTCCGGCGAACCCCCGACACCGGGCATCGGAAACGTAGCGACCTCCGAAACAAGCTGCAGCGGTCCAACCACCCACGAACGCCCGCATTGGACTCCCAAAGGAGTCCTGATCGGTCGTACGTGAAACAAGTTGGAAGGCCTAACCACTACTCAATGGATCGAACGTACCCGGAAACGTTTTTCTAAACAAGGCAATGAAACAAGTCTCTGTGACTTCCGCTACCCACGCGACGAACGGATCCACCTCACGTGAAACAAGTAGTCACAAATGGCTACTCACGGTCTGAATGGAAAACACTTACCACCCCCAAAAGTAAGTAATGAAAACCCCAATGTTCGATCGACACGTATCTAGTTTAATCAAACGTGCACGCGCTCCTCGGCCCACACTCGGACAAGGGGGGGGGGACGTGGCCCACTAGTCCCGACCAAACCGAACTGACACGTGTCTGATTAAACTGAAACCAGTGTCAAGTGAAAAAACTTCTTACCAATCAAATTAATAGTATTTATCTTAACAAGGGCCTCTTTATCACGAGAGTGCCCCCGTGGTTCTCAGTGCAGTAAATTTGGATAGTAGGCCAAATGGACGTTTTTGGTTAACCCACGGTCGACTCACCTTTGTTGTTTTTTTGGGCCCAACTGCACTTAGTCCACGAAGTTCTCCTCGCCTACCTCAGAAGCCACCTGGAACAATCACGTCGGGGTCACCAGAACTGAAGGGATCAGTATGGATGTTCAAATGAACCAGGCGTCTCTTGAAGAAATAAGATTTATTGAGAAAGACACAGGTTAACAGAGTAATCAGAGATTATGGCATTAAATGAAGATCTGTATGCATACAAAGCCCATGATTCAGGAGAACAGACCTGACACGTCGAATGCCCCTTTTTCTGCTGTGGTATGTGATATCATAAAATGTTTTGGGCTTCTCCTGTTTTCTCATTGGCCATCCTCCTGATAAGGCCTGGTTGCCAGGCCAACAGAGATTTATAAGAAGGCCCAAGGTTTCTCCTGCTGACCTGTTTAGATTGTGTGTGTGTGTGACTCTTCTGTGTAAGTTACCCAGAGTTTAGAGTCAGAGAGAGTCAGAGTCAGAGAGTCTTTATTGTCATTTGCACCGCATGTGGTACATGTGATGAAAACGAGATTATGTACACAGGGTCCCAGTTACATCCAACAACAAATGCAAGAGAAAAACAGTAATAACATCTAGGATTAACTAAGAAAAACATCAACTAGTAATACACTAAGCCCTAATGTAGTAGAAAAACATCATTATAAACAGCAGCACGAACATGAGTCTGTATGAGCAGATGGTCACAAATGAACACAGCAACAAGAAACAGATCAGCATCAGCATGATGTGATATTTTGCAGTGTTTATTCTTATTATTTATTTATTCATGAGTCTAACAGCCTCAGGGTAGAAGCTGTTCCTCAGTCTAGTGGTTCTACATTTGATGCTCCTCAACCTCCGTCCTGAGGGGAGTGGGACGAAGATTTAAAGGGTTTAATGTGTTATGTGTACATTTATATATTTATCCTGTGAATATTATGTGTAATGCACTAACAGGTCTGTAGTGTATTTATTATGTGTGTGCTTTTATATAAATGTCATGGTTCTGTTCAGCCAATTTATGTTTCTGCCCTTCCCCCCTGGAATGTTAGGTGCAGAGTTTGGCACAAAGAGCTGCTTCGGGAGCTTCCAGTCTGTTTCCTGCATCTCTGACTCTTTTTCTTAAAGTCCATGACCCACCATGTTTTCAAATTGCATCGCCATTAATATTTATTAGTTTATTTAAAATAATACAGGAGCGTTTATTTATATTGTAGAGAAATAATGCAAAATGTGTTATTTCATGATTTATAGCAGATTTTAGCAGAAGCTCCGGGAAGATCTGCCCCTCTCCAAATATGGGCATTCACATCACTAAAGATTCCGCCTTGGAGTTACAGGCGGAGTTTTAATAAGCCTTCATCAACTTCCATGACCGCTGCTCTAAGAGAGGAAAAAAAAAAGAGAAGCGGTTGCTCACTGATGTCTGTCATATTCTGAGCAGCATCCACGTAGACATACTAGTTTAATTCGCTTGATCGCGACAAATTCATTCATTTCCGCATCGCCTTTTTATTCTCTCCCCTGACCAGACAGGTCGGGAGTAGAAAGGCAGCCGCAGCGCGGAGCTCAAGGCGCGCGGGCTTCCCCATGCTCTCCGTGCTTCCCCGTGCTCCAGCAACAAGGCTGGGACAGAACCGAGCCCCGGCACGAACTTCAAAGCTGACGCAGCGGAACGGGGAGCCAGGGAGAAGCCGCGCGGCTCGCTCCTCTCTGGGCAGAGGAGAGGAGAGCAGCCAGCAACAGTCGCAGCGGTGTTATATCTTATTAAAAAGGTCTATAAAATAAATAAAAAATAAAAGCAGACCACTGGTCCAGTTGTACACAAAAATGCACCAGGAAATATGCAGTTTTACTCTCACTCTCATAAACCTCCATGGAAACTCACTCCTACCTTCTGCCTTGCTTTCTGGGTGGAGATCAATGTAACAAAAGGCATGACCCTTCGGGACTCTTCGGCCAGGTTTCCGGATTCATTCGGGAGTGGTTTTTTTTTTTTTTTTTTAACCCTCGCCTGGCCCAAATGCAAAAATGAAAATAAAATTCATAAAATACTACAGTAATTCTCCAATATGGTGAATTGTTACTGTCACGGTGGGTGTTGTCCTTTAATGATCAGGTAAGATTAATAAATGTACACGTTTTACTATGTTGTCTAAGTACACATGCATGATTGTATAAAACATTTGTGATTACATGATACACAGTTGTGAATAAGAAATAGGTTTAATCAGATTAACGTATAGAACTGTGTATTACCCTTCACTGTCCGAGTTGCTGCAGCCATACACACCCTCTCAATCCCTCAGGTCATGTGATCAGCTGCTCCTGAGTGTCCCAAAGACAAAACACAAGCTCAGTGGAGACCGTGCTTTTGCTGTAGCAGCTCCTAAACTGTGGAACAACCTTCCCTTGAACATCAGACTCTTCTCTGTCTGTTTCTCTTCTAAAAACCATCTCTTGTCCCTGACCTTTGACACCATCTGAGATATTGACTTTTAATAATTTTAGTCACTTGTATTATCTGATTGCATGATTGCTCAACTTTTATTATGTGACTTTTAATCATTTTTATTACCTGACTGTATGATTGTTTTGTTGTGTGTACAGCACTTTGGTCCTGTGGATGTTTAAAGTGCTCTATAAATAAGTAAAAGGTAAATGGAGCTTATTTATATAGCGCTTTCCAGCCCCTTGTGAGGAGCCCCAAAGCGCTTTACAATACCAACCATCCACCCATTCATACAGACATTCATACACCGGTAGTGGTAGCCTGCCTTGCAAGGCGCCATCCAGACCTACCGGGAGCAATTTTGGGGTTAAGTGTCTTGCCCAGGGACACAACGACACATGGTGGGCGGATGCGGGATTCGAACCTCCAACCTTCCGATCGGGGGTCGACTGCCATTACCACTGTGCCACGGCCGCCCAAGTATGGTATGGTATGGTATGGTATTTTGTGTAAGACAGATAAGTGACTCTTGTCATGCTCACAGGAATTTGTTTGAGTGAGTGGTTTAAATTCATTTTTAAAATTTAGAGAAACAGTTTGTTTAAATGATCAATGTTCAAATACTCTAATATATTCCATCCTGTTTATCATTTAAACTGCGCCACCAGTTGCAAAAGCTGGTCAAAAGTCTCTGCCGGTATTTCCTTCTTCTACCTACCTGCTCATGGTTTACAGTGAGTACCTGATTTAGGTGAGGTGAGGGAACAATCTTTGGTGGCACTGGCAAGGATGTCAGGCACTTACCAACTAGGAAATGAGACTGGGTAAGCGGCTGGGGCTCGAACGCATCATTACGTACATAATACACAGAGGCCTAGAGTTTAACATGGCCTCAACCTCAGTGAGAACAGTTGTGAGTTCCTCAAAGCTTAAAGATACTTCCCCCAGTACAAACACAGTGTTCAGTGTCAGGAGGGTGATCAGTCTTACGTCGAGGAAACTAAACAGCCACTGGCCAAAAGGATGGCCCAGCACAGAAGATCAACATCATCAGGTCAGGAGGACTCTGCGGTCTACACTCATCTCCAGGTCAGAGGTCACTCTTTCAGGGATGAAGATGTTCACATCCTTGATAGAGAGGAACGATGGTTTGAGAGAGGAGTAAAGGAGGCCATCTTTGTGAAAAGAAACCGTCCATCATTAAACGGAGGTGGAGGCCTCCGGGTTCAACTGTCCCCCACTTACAATGCTGTTATTGCTAGTATCACTCAGCCCTCTGTGAATAGCAAGCAACCATCAGGGTGCTAATGATCCATCGTTAGGCTGATGGTCCTCCTTAATCATGTGAGCAGCTGGTTTCAGGCTGTCATCAGCAAACTGGTTGATCCACTATGAGAAGGTGCTATTTATAAGACTGAGCTGAATACAGTTCCTTAGACTGAGGAAGTCTTCCGGATGAAAAACAAAACATTTCAACAAAAAAATTTTTTAAGGACCTGACTTAACTTTGTTAGATTTTTCTACCTGTGATATTGAGAATGGATCTGGATATTGATTGTTGAAAGTTCTTTGTTTTTAAATCTTACTTTGATTGTTTGTAGGTAGCGCTGGAGAAGAGGGAGAAACGAGGTCCAAGGATTCCAAGGCCAGATGAAGACTTGTTCCAGAAATGTGAGTGGCACTGGGGAGAGACAGGCTGGTGGTGCTCAGTGTTTGGTCCAGGTGGATGTTTGGCTTTTGAACAGGATGGTTTCAGGCGTGGTCACATGGAGCGAGGAGGGGACCTAATAAAGTGAGGACCTAATAAAAGTGAACTTGAACTTGAAGAGGCACAAGAAAAATTCAAAGGTTAGTTGTTTCTTAAGAGGTTAGTTTACCAGCTGTCACTTAAGTTACCAGAAGGTAACATGATGTTCCAGCATCAGAAGTTTGACTGCCAAGTCCTTAAGCACTCTGAAGAGTCAACAGGATGAGGCACTGGTGTGGAAGGGTTGATAAATCGTCAGCTGTGAGGAAAATGATTATGAGAGAAAACCTAGGAATCCTACAATGAGATGCTGTATAAAATGCAGAAGAAGACAGTACACGTACAGACTGAGTTCACGTGATGGGGCAGAGAAGGTAAGTGTCCTATGGGAGGCTGTGAAAGAAAAGTACAGTATTGTAGCTACAGGCTGCAGTCGACACCATGTCCATGTCCAAAAAGTTATTCTACTAAATTATTTAGATTAGTTTTGTAGAATGGTTTACAATCATACATTTTTAGACTGCATTTTTTACTGCAGTTTGTTGTTGTTATTGTTTACTGTTCTTGTTGTCTGTACTTTATCTGTTCTGTCTGGAACAGGTCTCACTTGTAAATGAGTCCTCGAGGCTCAGTGAGACTAGCCTGTAGAAATAATGTTTGAATTGAACAAAATAAATTAGTTTTGAGAAGATTCTCATTTGTTGTTTCAGCGTCGGCACATTTTTGTCTCCAGACAGATGTCACTCACTTATTTCCAGTTTGTCCTGACTCCTGACAGTATTTTGTGTTTTTTCAGTGGTTTGTATTTAGGTGTGTGACTTCAGTTATTTGCTGTGGTGGACTTGCGATCTGTCCAGGGTGTCCCCCGCCCCTCGCAAATTCGAATGGGTTCAATCATTTGTGAGCAAGGCCACATCGTGTGCTTTTCAGTGTGTAATTGTGTGGGCATTTCTGCATGTGTGTGTGTCTGCTGCACATTGCTCTCCGTGAATGCAGCAAGTTACCATGGGAACAACGACATCTGTGACACCACCTGATTGTATCCCTCATACTCGGAGAAAAAAAGCCACTTTGCAATGAGTGGTCTGTGGTTCCTCTCCAGCTGTGAGTGATTTGAGTGCAGAAGGAGGGTGGGCGGCTTGTATAATGCTGCTTCCTTACACATTGGGGTTCTGTCAGCGACAGGGATGTGTTTTGAAATTTGTCATCAAACGAGCAGAGCAGTATGATTTTCCATATCCAAGCTTTCTTTTTGGATTTCATTTCTGTTTTTTCATTCAACCTTTATTTAGTCAGGTTAATCTTATTGAGCCACAAGGACTCATTTACAAGAGAGACCTGTCTACAAACTAAAGAATGATGACAACAGCAACAGTAGATTTTCCTTGAACAATCAACAATAGACAAACATAAGAGAGAAATACAGATTTTTTTAACAAGTTAAAACAAAAATATTAAAGTATCAAAACAATATAAGGTATATGTATAAAATCAAAGACAGGAACAAATCTGCATTGGTTTTTGCCAGGATTCCAACAGATTCTGAAAACCATTTAGAGAAGTCAAGGTCGAGAGCTTCAGATCTTTTTGTAAGATATTCCAGGAAGCAGGAGCAGAGTAGGAGAAGGTCCTTTTTCCAAGTTCAGTCCTCACTGAGGGAACACTGCAGGTAATCATGTCCTGAGAGCGCACACTGTAGCTGCACTCACACAAAGACATGTAGGAGGAGATGTATGAGGGCAGCAGACCAAGAAGTGATTTAAAGATGAAAATGTACCAGTGGAAGAGTCTGCGTGAAGTTAATGATGTCCAGTTAACCAGTGAATACAGGGTGCAGTGGTGGGTACGATAATCACAACCAGTTATGAATCTTAGTGCACCATGATAGACAACATCCAACATCCGCAGGATGCACCATGATAGACAACATCCAACATCTGCAGGATGCACCATGATAGACAACATCCAACATCTGCAGGATGCACCATGATAGACAACATCCAACATCTGCAGGATGCACCATGATAGACAACATCCAACATCTGCAGGATGCACCATGATAGACAACATCCAACATCTGCAGGATGCACCATGATAGACAACATCCAACATCTGCAGGATGCACCATGATAGACAACATCCAACATCTGCAGGATGCACCATGATAGACAACATCCAACATCTGCAGGATGCACCATGATAGACAACATCCAACATCTGCAGGATGCACCATGATAGACAACATCCAACATCTGCAGGGTGCACCATGATAGACAACATCCAACATCTGCAGGATGCTCCATGATAGACAACATCCAACATCTGCAGGATGCACCATGATAGACAACATCCAACATCTGCAGGATGCTCCATGATAGACAACATCCAACATCTGCAGGATGCACCATGATAGACAACATCCAACATCTGCAGGGTGCACCATGATAGACAACATCCAACATCTGCAGGGTGCACCATGATAGACAACATCCAACATCCGCAGGATGCACCATGATAGACAACATCCAACATCTGCAGGGTGCACCATGATAGACAACATCCAACATCTGCAGGATGCACCATGATAGACAACATCCAACATCTGCAGGGTGCACCATGATAGACAACATCCAACATCTGCAGGATGCACCATGATAGACAACATCCAACATCTGCAGGGTGCACCATGATAGACAACATCCAACATCTGCAGGATGCACCATGATAGACAACATCCAACATCTGCAGGTGCTTGTAGGAGCATTCATGTAGAGAATGTCACTGTAATCAATGGAGGGAAGGAAAGTCACAGATACAAGGCGTTTCCTAACATTCAGTGATAGACATGATTTGTTTCTGAAAAAGAAACCCAGTTTAACTTTCAGTTTCTTCACCAGGTTTTCCACGTGGAGTTTAAAAGAGAGATGTGAATCGACCAGGATACCCAGATATTTGTAGGAATCAACAAACTCAACTGTTAAAGGCACTGTCTGTTAAATTACCACAAAACAAAGAGGTGGGACTGCCATCACAGGTTTTCTCATTTGGAGACACATAATCCTGATTTCCCAAGAGTGCCACTGAAAACAGACATTTTGGGAGGAAAAGCTAATTTTCTTAGAGTTTGACCAAAAGCTTCAGTCTACTTTTGTGACTCTTCCTTAACGTTTTATGAGGACAGAAAAATGGTAGAAACAGCTGGAGTTTGATCATTTCTGTCTTTCAGTTCAATTCAGTTTATATATACAGCACCAAATCACATCAAAGTTGTCTCAGAGAGTCAGAGAGTCTTTATTGTCATTTGCACCGCATGTGGTACATGTGATGAAAACGAGATTATGTACACGGGGTCCCAGTTACATCCAACAACAAATGCAAGAGAAAAACAGTAATAACATCTAGAATTAACTAAGAAAAACATCAACTAGTAATACACTAAGCCTAATATAGTGGGAATAAACAGCAGCACGAACATGAGTTTGTATGAGCAGATGGTCACAGATGAACACAGCAACAAGAAAACAGATCAGCATCAGCATGATGTGATATTTTGCAGTGTTTATTTTTATTTATTTATTCATGAGTCTAACAGCCTCAGGGTAGAAGCTGTTCCTCAGTCTAGTGGTTCTACACTTGATGCTCCTCAACCTCCGTCCTGAGGGGAGTGGGGCAAAGAGTGAGTGTGCTGGATGAGTGAGGTCTTTCATGATGCAGGTGGCTCTTTTCCTGCATCTGGAGGTGTAAATGTCTGTGATTGTGGGGAGACTGACTCCAACAGACTTCTGTGCAGCCTTCACCACTCTCTGCAGAGCTTTCCTCTCTTCAACTGTGCAGCCTCCATGCCACACGTTGATGCTGGAGCACAGGATGCTCTCCACTGCACACCTGTAGAAGGAGGTGAGAACTGGGCTGCTCAGACCAGCTCGTCTCAGCCGTCTGAGGAAGTAGAGTCTCTGATGACCTTTCTTGATCAGGCTGGTGGTGTTGTTGCTCCAGCTGAGGTTATCATTCATGTGTACACCCAAGTATTTGTAGCTGGAGACCACTTCCACTGCAGACCCACCTATGTTCAGTGTTCAGGGCACTTTACTGTTAATAATAATAATAATTTTAAGTGTCCTTGTGTGTCCTGAAAGGTGCTTTTAAATAAAATGATTATTATTATTATTATTATTATTATTATTATTATTATTATTATTATTATTATTATTATTATTATTATTATTATAATTATTATTATTATATT
>JBBPBX010033961.1:0-15087 GCA_038048925.1 Garcialebias charrua
GAACCTTGGGCAGACCATGAGCGAAGACAGCAGATGAACCAGGGTTTAGCTCCACAGCAGCTGGTGGAGTCTTGGCTGTATCAGCAGGAGGCGGCGGAGGCTGGACTACAGCCGTAAAGTCAGCCGATGAGTCTCCAGCCATCGAGTCAGCCTCTTGGACTAGGGCTGAGTCACTAGGTCCTCTGCCGTCGACCTCTGCCGTGGTGGCAACGGCTTGTTCCAAGACCAGGCCGGGACTCTTCCTTGGGTTCAGGGCGTCATCCAAGAACCCCTCGGAGCAGGACATGCGAGGAGCGTCCTCCAGGACCCCTTCGGAACAGGACCTTGCAGGTACTGGAGAGACTGAGGCTGTGGTTGAGTCTGAGAAAGAGACCGAAACTGGTTCTGAACTTAAAACTGGTTCTGGGGCTTATTCTCTGATGGATTGGATCTCCATAAAAATATGGTGGTATGTGGGAATGGATATGAGCCCAGGTTTCGTTTCGTTTTTATTCATTTCATTTTCATTTCTATTTTAAAAAACTCAAACACATTTTCAAAATTTAAAAAAAAAAAAACATAAAATGAAGGGAAGCAGAAGAAGAAAAAAAATTCTTATCATATCTGCTCCCTCTTAAACAAAATCAATTCTAACTATCAATTCAAACAATAATCATTCATATAATACAGCAAGTGCTTAGCTCATCAAAATTTCATGTTAGCATAGTAGACATAGTAAACATAAATCAATTATATATATCTTTCCAACAAAATAGTTTTGATCTTTTTCTTGTATATTAAAATTGACTTTACTAGCTTTACATCATCCTCCAAACCATTCCACAGACCAATTCCCAGAATTGTTGTAGACCAACCCTTTAAACTGGTCCTATACTTAGGTTTGACAAAAATATCTATTCCCTTCAAATTATAACTACTCTTCCTTTTTACAAAATATGCTTGAATGTTTGATGGTAGCAAGTGATTCTGAGCTTTAAACATAAGTTGAAAAATATTATAATCCACCAAATCATAAAACTTAAGTAATTTCAATTGACAAAACAGAACGTTAGAAGGGTGAAAATAACTCTTTCTCGTTATAATTCTTACAGCTCTTTTTTGCAAAATAAAAACAGGCTTTGTTATGGTTTTACACGCTGTACCCCAAACATTGACACAATAGGTTAAATGCGGGACTACAAGTGTATTATAAAGTAAATATAAAGCATCATTGTTCAAAAAGTCCCTTACTCTATACAATACTGCATTGGACTTAGATATTTTACTTTTTACATGATTGATATGCTGTTTCCATGACAGTCTATCATCAATAATTACACCCAGAAACTTTACTTCATTCACTCTACTTATCTTAACGCCATCAATTTTGAAAGAAAAATCCATAGGTATCTTTTTTTTACTAAATATCATGAAATTAGTTTTATCAACATTCAATGATAACTTATTTAATTTAAACCAATCCTGTATTTTAACAATTTCCTTGTTTATCAACTCAAACATTTGTTCCATATCTTTACCTAAACAAAAAAAAGTTGTATCATCAGCAAATAGAACACTTTTGAGAATGTCAGATACTTCAGTTAAATCATTTACATATAAAATAAACAATTTTGGTCCAAGTACT
This sequence comes from Garcialebias charrua, assembly GCA_038048925.1. Taxonomy (NCBI): domain Eukaryota; kingdom Metazoa; phylum Chordata; class Actinopteri; order Cyprinodontiformes; family Rivulidae; genus Garcialebias; species Garcialebias charrua. The sequence goes on from JBBPBX010033961.1 coordinate 1,625, forward strand.
GAACCTTGTGGTACTCCACATGAAGTTCTGCACAAATTTGATCTCGTTTCATCCATCTGTACAAACTGCTTTCTATCCCTCAAATAACTGCTTATCCACTGTAAAGCAGGACCTCTTATACCATATTGATTCAATTTATCAAGCAGAATGGTGTGATCAATAATGTCAAATGCTTTTTTTAAATCCACAAATATACTGTACTTATACAATGTTGTTTCTTATCAATCGTTGTAGTAATTTGTTCAATTAACTCCATAAGGGACAAAGATGTCGAACGATTTGATCTAAAACCATATTGATTATTACTCAAAATATTGTTTTTGTCGAGAAATTTATCCAATCTGGCCATAAACAATTTCTAGAGAATTTTTGATTATTGTGGCAACAGAGATATAGGTCTATAATTACTGAATACACTTTTGTCTCCATTTTTAAACAATGGAACTACTTTAGCTATTTTCATTCTGTCTGGGAATATTCCTTTAGAAAATGATAAATTACAAATGTATGCAAATGGCTCAATCACATGACTTATTATTTATTTTACAAGCACCATATCCATGTCTTCACAGTCTTTTGATCTTTTGCTTGCAAATTTGTTAACTATCTTCATTATTTCCTCCTTATCTGTTCCATACAAAAACATACTATTAACGTAACCATTTCTTAAATAACTCACATTTGTGTCCACTGTAGGAATCATAGCTGCAAGGCTAGACCCAACATTTGCAAAATAATTATTAAATCCATTAACAATTTCACCATCGTCATGGATTTCCACATCATTCTCTATAAAATTTTGTGAAAGCCCCGTTCTCACTTTTTTCGTACAGACAAAAACAGTTTTTCAGCTAATGTGAGAAATAGATTTGAACAGTCCAGGTTATTTTTAGCTAAAGAAAACTGTTTTTGAAGATTGGAAATTATGTGGTAGATGTCTGAAGCACATAACATTCCTGAATAACTTCTTGGTGTGATATTGTTGTATGAACTGATTTTCGGGCTGGCTCCCTGAATTAAGAGTTTATTACTGTTTTTCTGACTAAATGTTTATCAATTTTTATGTTAAGAGTCAACACTTGTGAGAGAAAACATTTTAGTTTAGTGTCAAGAAACTATTTGCAATTAGGTTTGATCCGGCACACGAGTTGTATGAAAAAACTAAGCTCGTTTTGTTCACATGACCTTGTAGCCTCCTTGGTAACAGATCTAAGGGCCCATCCTTCTTGGAAAAACTAGTCTTTGATGAATGGTTGCATATCGCCCATCTCACTTCAAGCCTTGCAGTTCTTCTGAAAGGGAGTGAAGCACCTAATGTGTTTCCATGTATCTCACAGCCAAGTTTGTAAGATGTTGATGAGCACAGCTCAGCAGTTAAGGGCAAACTGACCTTGTAGCTTTTAGATGAAACAGAAAGCTTTTGGCGGTGCTTGGTACCACTTTGAAAACAAGTTTGAGTGAAGTCATCACATCCACAAGGTATAAAACGGTTACAGCGCACTTAGAGTCTTTGAGAGTCTGCCGTGATTATGATCCAGATGCTCGGCCGCGTTGATGTATATTCCCGCCAAAACTGTGATGGCTCTCCCAGTTTGTGTCAAGGTGAGGGATTCTTATAACATCAATGCCTGTGTATGTAAGTTTTACTGTGGCGAGATTGAAACCGACATTTTTGATCTTAGCAGGAAAACTGTTTGTATGTTTAGTACTGTGGCGAGATTACAACCGACACTTTTGATCTTAGCAGGAAAACGGTTTGTATGTTTAACTTGTATGTTTTTACTTGTCCTTTTTCCTGTCACAAGACTTCTTTAACAAATATTCATTATTTTTAATTAAGTCTGATGTGTGTGAACTTTTTCCAAACAGCCGTGCCTATCCTAAAACAAACCTGATTTAAAATATAATAAAACATTAACCATTTGGGTTGATTTGAAATATCATAGAACATTTTTGGCGTCACTTCGTAGGATATATTTATTTGTAAAGCACATTCCTACAATGCCTTGCATTGACCAGGTGCTTAACAGGATTGAGAGGAATGCACACCGTGCTGTTTGGAAAAAAAGAGGAAAAGTGTGAAACTGTGTTCTTGTAAGCGGATGAGAGATTCCCGTTGTTGAGAGCTGATGGAGGTGTGATTCCCTGTCAGCAATTTATGTCCTGTTTTTTTTTTACCAGCGTTGTGGGGGACACTCTTAAGCTGTGTTTAGAAAACAGAGATGTATAATAGCTTGCCGTGCACGCAGCTAGAATGGTAACATAAGTATTTTACCAAGGTTAAAAGAAAGAAAAATAACCCTTGTTTTCTATCTGAAAAGTAACAGAAGTATTTGAGACTTGTTGATCAGCTGTGAGTTTTGCCTCATTAAGTTCTGTCAGGTGATTTAATTGACAGCTTAGTTGAAGTAAAAAAAAAGAGGAGCAACGCTTCTCTGTGTGTATGCCTGTGAAGATTTGCAGCCATGTGTAAAAGGTGCAACGACGCATGTGTGTGTGTGTGTGTGTGTGTGCCTCTGACTGAAGACCGCAGCTCTGAGGAGGTGGAGTGTGTTGGGAGCGAAAAGAAGCAGGTTGTGGGCCAGGAAAGGTCGGTTCAGATAAAGAGGTTAGAAAGTGCAGCTTGAAGACGGAGCATGGTGTGCACATGCGAGTGTGTTTTGGTTGCTGAGTTAGGTTAGCCGGAATGTGTGCGAGTTTTTTGTCAATGAGGTTAAAGCTGTCAGAAAAGACAGAAATATTTGGGGAGACAAGAATGATAAGTGTGTGTCTCATCTGTTGTGAGTAAGGTTTTTACAAGAGATAAAAAACATCTGTTAATTTCAGCTGGACTGTTGTTAAAGAGACAGGATGAGTAAAAGGTGTATGTGGTTGTGAGTGTGTATGCGCGTGTGTACAGCAGTTTCCGTTCCCTCTGTTGTGAGTAAAAACGTAAAAAGACGAAGGTCAGCCTGTAATGGACGTGGTGAGACAGCAGCAGTCTGACTTAGATTTAAAAGTTGATAATGAAGGAACGAAGGTCAGGAGACGGTCCTTGTTTGATGTTTTTTTTATATGCAAAGCCTGCTCCATTTCCAGAACAGGGAGGAAACATCAGCTCTGAGGAGGTTGATAGATATGTGGTGCATTTGGGACGAGGGAGAACGAAGGTCATAAGGGTCAGAACTGTGAAGCAGAGAAAGGAAGGGGCAGGTTGTTTGAGCTTGCAGTTTGCAGGGTTTTGATGGGTTGAATGGGTCGAGCCCCGGAGATTGTGACAAATTGGTCAACAGGTGATATTAGAAGTTGATTGAAGGGGAAAAATGTACAAAAAGTGTTGGTTTTCATGCTTATTTTTGATTAAAAAAAAGAAGAGGGGTTTTAAGTTTTTTTTCCCTTTCCTCCAAGTTTAAAGAATGAACCTTTTATCTAAAATGATGACTAATTCCTGTCATTCTATCTCAGTCTTTTGCTTTTTCCAAAGCTTGATGTCGTGGTGTATCGTTGTCTGTCTGATGGGACGGACTGAGGTCGCACAAAGGACGACGGGAGTGGCCGGGGCGCCTGTGACATGGTGTCTACTGGGTTGCTTCATCGCTGTTGTGGTGCTGCTGCGTTTGTGCTGGTGACTCCATGCTTCTTCGACACAAAGACGTGTCCTGAAAAAAGGACAGTTGGGGTCTTTGCCACGAGATAACCCTTGTTAAGAAGTCAGGACGGCTTCAAGTGACCCACATGTCCTGTGGGTCGTCCTGCTGGTAACAAGTGTGGGCAGAGCATGGGCAGAGCAATGGTGTCCGGCGCATGTAATGTTCCAATGCATCGACCTTGTGCATCGACCTTTAAAGTGTTCGAGCTGTTCCAGAGGGTGGAGCCACGAAGATCCACCGTGAAGTGACTAGTTTGGGAACATTCTTTATTGTTCTTTGAGTTTTTATTTTTGTTTTATTTTACATGAAGTGATGAAATATGATATGATGAAATTTTTGAGTTTTTATTTTATTTTATTTTACCTGAAGTGATAAAATCTGAAGTGATTAAATGTGATTTGTTTTTAAGACTAAATAATGATTAATTTGAGACAGATATGTGATGCAAACAGGAATAGGTTTTAGCTGGACAGTAAAATCGTCCTCAGAAAATACTTAGGTGTTTTTTTATTTTTATTTTCTGGGTGAATGTGTTGTACACTCGTTTGAGTTGAGATTGATTGATTAATTGGCAATTCTGCTTTGCAGTCACTCTGCACCCCTTCTGGTGCGCAACAGAACGGGTCCATGAGTGTCGAAACTTGTGATTGAGTTTCTATGTCTGACTGTCTGCTTGAAAGTGTTCACATGTGTTGAACAAGAGAGGGTTTTTACATAAGGTTTTTACATGTGGTTTTTCTGATAAAGTAAGGATATGCAATATCCCTCCTTTACTTTTTATTAGTACTTTGTTTTGTAGGACGGATCATATAATTTGATTAGTTTGTAACACTGTTTTAGAATGATGATTGAACTTATAGTGTGACTAGTAAATGTCCCATGAGGTGACAGGAAAAATTTTCAAAATTAGTCAGGAAAAATTTTCAAAATTAGTCAGAAAATCATAGGGTGGAATGAATTAAGAGTTTATTAATGTGTTTCTGACTAAATGTTTTTCTATTTTTATGTTAAGAGTCAACACTTGTGAGAGAAAACATTTTAGTTTAGTGTCAAAGAAACTATTTGCAATTAGGTTTGATCCGGCACAAGAGTTATGTGAAAAAAACTAAGCTCGTTTTGTTCACATGACTTTGTAGCCTCCTTGGCAACAGATCTAAGGGCCCATCCTTCTTGGAAAAACTAGTCTTTGATGAATGGTTGCATATCGTCCATCTCACTTCAAGCCTTGCAGTTCTTTTGAAAGGGAGTGAAGCACCCAATGTGTTTCCATGTATCTCACAGCCAAGTTTGTAAGATGTTGATGAGCACAGCTTAGCAGACCTGCTAAGCACAGCTTAGCAGGTCGGGCAAACCGACCATGTAGCTTTTAGATGAAACAGAAAGCTTTTGGCGGTGCTTGGCACCGCTTTGAAAACAAGTTTGAGTGAAGTCATCACACCCACAAGGTATAAATTAGGAGCTCGGATGAACACATTTGAGAGTCTGCCAGTTTTACTGTGGCGAGATCGAAACCGACACTTTTGATCTTACCAGGAAAACTGTTTGTATGTTAGTACTGTGGCGAGATTAGAACCGACACTTTTGATCTTAGCAGGAAAACTGTTTGTATGTTTAACTTGTATGTTTTTACTTGTCCTTTTTCCTGTCACAAGACTTCTTTAATAAATATTCATTATTTTTAATTAAGTCTGATGTGTATGAACTTTTTCCAAACAGTCGTGCCTATCCTAAAACGAACCTGATTTAAAATATGATAAAACATTAACCATTTGGGTTGATTTGAAATATCATAGAACACCCCCCTTCATCTGGTCTCCAGACAAACGAGGGGAGGACTGAGAGATGACAGGACTAAGTCTCGTGGGAGCTCTGTGCGAGAGTGAGGTGTCGGATTCCACCCTCACCGGGGTCCTAGGAGGTGAGGCATCCGGATCGGCACTCTCAACAACACGGAACACGGTCCCGGAAACTCAGCATCGCCAGGCTGTGCTGGATTACTAGTAGGTGTTACCAAAACGGATGCCGTAGGCCGCTTCCGGTTACATTTTCTGCCGCTCCGGTGGTGGCGATGAGGAAGAGGGGCAGGAATGGAGCAGAGATTTTCCTCAATTTCTGCGTCCTCTCCCGATGTCCACCTCGAATAGCCGCACGGAACCAGGGATGAGGATGGACTAGACTTGCGGTTCAGGTGGCCCATCCGTATCTGGGACCTTCTTTCTTCCTCGAGGACTAGGAGGGGAGAAGGCAGAATCTCTACATCCTGGCAAAAGTGTTCTTGCGCCGACATGGGTCGGATCTGGAAACCGCCGCACTGGAACACAGTCTCCTCAATCTGCGTGGGCTCGAGATGACAGGTAAGCGATAATTTCTGTCTGCTGGGTTTTGGTTTTGGTCGGTGCAAACTGTCAGGATTTCAGGCAGAGCTGAACAGGAATAAACCCATTTGCAGACAGAATTGCAGAGGCCAGGAAGTAATATAAATATAAACACTTTAATAATATAAATAAACGGCTGACAAGGCAGCAAAAAACACTTACATGTTCAGAGACACAAAGGACACCGGAGGATAACCAACGATCAGTGATGTCACTAACGCGTTACAAAGTAACGCGTTACTCTTGTCGGACCACTTTTTTCAGTAACTAGTAATCTAACGCGTTGCTATTTAAAATCCAGTAATCAGATTAAAAGTTACTTTCTCCAAATTATTTTGCGTTACTTTTTTGTAATTTTCTGTTGTACTGTAATTTTATTTTATTTACTCAATGCGCCTCGGCCGGGGAGTGATTAAAAAAAAAAGACGGAAACTCGATCAGCTGCTCTGACTGAAACCTGACACCGCAGCGTGCGTGACAGTCAGGAGCTGTGAGCTGAGTGCGGCGCTCAGCTCACAGCTCCTGACTGTCACGGAGGAGCTGAGAGGAGGACCACTTTCACTGCAGTTCAGTTACATTTGGAGTCGCAGCACAAGCCTCAAGCAGAGAGCTGCTGCGAGTCAGGAGGTCCCCCCGCACCACCACCCCGCGACCAAAACAACAAGCTTGACTTCGGTGCAGCCCCCCCACACCTCCTGCTGTGTAGAAACTTGTGTGGCAGCTTTAGCTGGGTCTTCTGGTATTTACATACAAATACATTCTTTGTTCTGGTTTCTTCTGGTATTTACGCAAACAAGCTCATCTACAGCTCCATTCAGTGTCAGGAGAACGCACAGCATGATGTAGCCCTTTACAGAGTTCAACCTGTGTGAGAACTGGGGCTTTGATTCAGAAATATATTTTTGTTATTACTTTATGGATAGAAAAAAGTATGGATATATACTGCAGTTGTTCAGCATATTGTTTTTGTACTATTAGTGCTTAGTGTATTCTTAGTTTAGAGTATTTCTTAATTCATATCTTAGAACGTATTTCTGTTTTTCTTTTACAATTTATATGTTTGTTTGGATGTAACTAAGACCCATGTGTACACAGTTTTCTAAAATAAAAATAAAAAACTCTGATTTTGATGTTAAAAGACTGTCTTTATTATATTATTTATTTTAAAAAGTTTTTACAGAAATACTTTTTTGTAAAAATATTATTTGTTTAGTGAAGTCAAGAAGACACTATTTTTTATATAAAGCAAGTATTCCTTTATTCATTCAACCTTCATTTATGATGATATATCAAGAAATATTGCCTTATTTTTTATAAAAAGTATTTGTTTAATGACCTCAGACTTTTATGTTTCATAAAAACAAGTATTTATGTTTAATGAAGTCAAGAAAGACCATTTTGTTTTTGAATATTTTTACTAGTAATTATTTTATTAATACATTTACATTTTTTATGTATTGTGACAGAGAGGGTTCTTGTCAGCAGCTGCTGAAAGTAACTAAAGTAACTTAGTAATCTAACTTAGTTACTTTCCAAATCAAGTAATCAGTAACTTAACTAAGTTACTTTTCCCAAAGACTAATCAGTAACTTAACTAAGTTACTTTTTCAATGTAACTATGCCATCACTGCCAACGATGCACTGACGAGGACTAAGACAAAGACCAGGGTTTTTATATACACACAAACAGACAAGACAAGACAGATTACAAACACCTGGTCATGAGACAAGGATGAACCAGATTGGGGATGATTAACAAGAGAAAAAAAGGAGAACAGACAGGGAAGGCCTAGCAGAGGGCACCATCCTTAAAACAGGTAACTTAGAGATTAGACAACTTTCCTCTAATCACAACTAGGCCAGAAGCATACTAACATCAAGGGAGATGAATGCTCCAATGGTGAGAAGAGCTCGACTGCAGCCTTAAGTAGTGCTGGATCCATGGTGACAAGACGACCTGCAGGTGTGGTTAATCGGTGGCCATCTTAAATCCAGGAGTTGCAGAAGGTCATGCTCTCACATCATCTGCATCTTTGTAGCCACTAAGACTCTCAGTTCGCGAACACACCAATTACCTATGACGTAAGCAAAGAACAACTCCATAGAGAGTCGTTTAGAGTCTATTCTTCACAAGCAAACAAAGACGGATAGATAGCCACTTTGGCTGTGGCTGCCTGCCTGGGAGGAGTCGACGAGGGACAGGAAGGCCCCCAGAAACCATCTTAGCTCCAGGAAACTGGTTGGTCCACTTAAGGTGGTTACTGCTTGATGGGGAAACAGTTTGCTGGAACTACTCTGACTGATGAAGCCCTCCAGATAGAAGGTGAAACGTTTCTATAAAAAAAATTAACTGTTCAGATGACCTGACTGAGAATTATTGGATTTGGTACCTGGATGATTGAACATGAACTTTGCTGATTACTTGTACTTCAGTAAAAATGTTCAGTGCTGTTTTCACCTCTGACTGAACAACTATCGACCAATCTCTAAACTCTGCATGTTAGCCAAAGTTCCAGCAAAACTGATAAACTCTCAAATCAAAAAGTATTTGGATGCATTTAACATTTTACCTCTCCATCAATCTAAGATAAGAAGATAAGATAAGAAGTCGGAAGCCATATTGTTCCTTCCCAATGACACAACCTCAAACCACTGCATTGACCTGTCTGCTCTACCCCTGTCCGAAAAACAAAAAGTCACAAATCTGGGAGTGATAATGGATCCTTCCATGAAACTCAACAGTCATGTAAACATGATCGTCAAATCCTGTTTTTTCCAGCTGAGGCGTCTGTCTAAGCTGAAGCCCATATTATCAAAAAACAACCTGGAGACAGTGATTCACGCATTCATTACATCTAGGCTTGATTACTGCAATTCCCTTCTGCTTGGCGTCAGTCAAGCCACCATTGCACGATTACAACTGGTTCAGAACGCAGCTGCCCGATTTTTAACCAGCACACGCAAAAGAGAGCACATTACACCAGTCTTGGCCTCCCTTCACTGGCTACCGGTTCATCTTCGAATCCAATTCAAAATTCTCATGTATGTCTACAAATCGCTGAACAGTCTCGCCCCCGCCTATCTCTCGGATCTGATACACCCATATGTCCCTCCACGTGCTTTGAGGTCAGAGGATCAGGTACTCTTAATAGTTCCAGAAACTCGCCTTAAGCGCAGGGGTGACAGGGCTTTCTCTGTAGCAGGCCCAAGACTCTGGAACGAGTTACCGCTGCTCATCAAACAGGCCCCCTCCCTCTCGGTTTTCAAATCCCGGTTAAAAACTCACTACTACTCCATTGCTTTCAATGCCAGCTGATTTGTATTGGATCGTTTTATTTATGATCTGCAATGTTTTTATGTTTTTCGTGTTGTACTTCATTGTCTGTGTTGCCTGTTGCGTGTTTGTTTGTCCAGCACTTTGTGTGGACTTGTTCCTGTTTAAAGTGCTTTATAAATAAAATGGTATGGTATGGTATCAATCTGGTTTCAGGAAACAACACAGCACAACAACTGCTTCACTGAAGGTTTTTAATGATGACGATGAAGCAATGGATGCTAAGGATTACAGTATTGTGCGGCACTTTTCCTAGACCCGTCTAAAGCTGTTGACACTGTGGATCATGACATCTTGTGTCATTTCTCAGAAATTGATTTCTCATATCACACTGGTTGGTTCTCTATCGCTCAGATCGGAGGCAATGTGTTCAACATTATGGTACTTCTAGTTATTTAAATGTCAACAATGGTGTACCACAAGGCTCAGCCTTAGGACCCACCCTCTTCACACTCTACATAGGTAATGTTACTCAGATCATCCCTGATCATCCTTACATTTCAATGCTTATGACAAAGTTTATTGTTGAGCTAAAACAGTTGCTAAAGTTTTCCAGCTTTTGCAATCTGCTTTTGACATCATCCAGTCAGATTTGTTCCATCTCAAACTTGTACTAAACGCAGACAAAACCAAAGGAAGTCATTCCATCCCTCGATTTTATCTTCAAATGGTGATCCTATTGAGTTTGTCAATTCCTACAAATACTTGGGTATCTTGGTTGATTTGCCTCTGTCTTTTAAACACCACGTCAAAAATGTGTTTGAAAAAAAAAACTGAAAGTAAAACTGGTTATTTCTTTTTTAGAAATGGATCCTGTCTTACTCTGAACATTAGGAAACGCCTTGTAACTGCCACTTTCCATCCCTCCATTGATTACAGTGACATTATTTACATGAATGCTCCTACATGCACCTTGCAGATGTTGGACACTGTCTATCACGGTGCGCTAAGATTCATAACTGGCTGTAACTACCGTACCCACCACTGCACCCTGTATTCAATGGTCAACTGGACATCATTAACTTCACACAGAGCAGGGGCCTGCGACATTTATGATCATTTGAGCCATTTTTACACTTTTATTCACTAAATAAACATGTCCAGATCTGCAACAACTTGCTACAACTGTGATTATCAACTGGTGTCCCATTGGCTGCTTTAGGTTTGTTGGAGGAGGCTTTTTTGGTCAATAGGGGCAACCTTATAAAGCTAAAAATATCAAATGGTTTTTAACAATTATTTATATTTTTACAATTTATGACAAGTAAAAAGACCATAAATAAAAAAGACCAGAAATATTTATAATAAATACAAAAACTATGAACTGCAAACCTATGTGATTTTTATTGTGTAAAAAATAAATAAGTACTGTATAGAAATAAAGCACAAAACTAAAGTATTTGCAAAAGAAATTAAAACAGCTAAAACTAGCACTTTTTTGGTTATTTGTATAACAACCAACAAATTTCAGTTTTTTGTCAGTTTTGGTCAAAGCTTGAAAGAGCCGCTGCAGAGGGACCGAAGAGCTGCATGTGGCTCCAGAGCTACAGAATGCAGACCGTTGACATAGAATCTCCCACTGGTACATTTTCATCTTCAAATCACTTGTTGGTCTGTTGCCTTACATCTCCTTCATGTCACTACATGAGTGCAGCTACAGCGTGCGCTCTCAGGACATTATTACATGCAGTGTTCCCTCAGTGAGAACTGAACTAAACAAAAGGGCATTCTACTAGTCTGCTCGTTTCCTGGAATATCTTGCAAAAATATCTGAAGCTCTCGACCTTGACCTCTCTAAGTGGTTTCAAACATTTGCTAAGTTCATGGCAAAAACCAATGCAGACATGTTCCTGTTTTAATTTTCTACATCACCTTACAACCAATCTGTTTTTGTTTCATTTTTTCATTTCATTTTCTTCCATTTATTTATTTTTTAAATGTATTTAATTTATTTTTTGATTGTCTACTGTTGTCATCATTCTTTGATAAAATCAGGTCTCTCTTGGAAATGAGTCCTCGAGGCTAAATGACACTAACCTGTATAAATAAAGGTTGAATGAAAATAGGTATACAGTATACTCATTTGTACTTAGAAATTAAGAACTGGAACTAATCAGTGTGAAAACTTTATTTCTGTCCTAAACTTAAACAAATTAGCATGTAATTATGACAGCGCATGCTGCCATCACCAACACATCTAGCAAGATGAATGCTAATTTTTAATTGAACATTTTCTGGTTTTAAAGTTTTATATTTTTGTCGTATTTTGTGCTGGAAACTGTTATTCCCAACACAAAATCAAATTATTAACAGAGCACAGATTTCAAAAATTGACCAGTCTAAAACGATTTGCCAATATATGATTATCTTAATCTAAAACTCGATGAAAGCAGTGGTAATATACTCTTTTTTATTATTATAATGCTGAGCCTTTATTTGTGTCTGTTATATTTAAAAAGCAATTTACTGTGGCCATCTTGCCGTACATATATGCTGGTATGTATATACAGTATAAATAATACAGTGTTGTAGTTGGTGGAGATAATTGTTTTTTTCTATACCATGTTACCTGGTGGTATTCATCTCACTAAAAAATATCTGTGACATTTGTCTATGCATTATACAACAACAGCACACAGCCAATAATAACAACTGCAAAGGTCAAATGAGAAGCTAGCACAACATTCTCAGGTTAAATATAAATTCCTTAGGTTTAGCTATTTTTGTATTCAACTGTATTTGTATGAAAGTGGCAAAGCAATAACTTGAATTAGGACTTTGCCCATAAATGTCTCTGATTAGCTGTTGTGTTTTAGACAGGGACTGAAAAACAAGCATGTTTATCTCTGCATTGAACGATGGGAGTGGGGTGAAGAGGCGGAAAGTGTGAAAAAGGCAGATTGATGGCCTTATCCCCAAGAGGAGAGCCCATCTTTGTGACAATAGTTGAAGTAAATCTAAAAAACAAAGCTGTTCTTAGTGTCCTTTTAGTAAAGAACTACATAACTGCAGACATGCTGTGGGTGGTTTTATGTAAGCATTACCAACTCAGTTTGATTTAAAAAGGCAATTCTCATTAAAAAAAAATTGAGTCTGCAATATATACGACTAAACTTCTTTGATTACAATCTTTAAATCAAAAGAAGTACTTTATTAAAACAATTATTTAATTTCAGATGTAGTTTCTGGTGGTTTACTGTCTTGACCTAGTTTGGGAAATTCAAACGAGTTTTAAAATACTGTATTAGAAACTGAGCACTAACGCAAACTCCTAAACACAAGCTTTACTGAATTTGTAATTCCCAAGATCTCCATGGTTTAAATTACTTTAATTCAAGCTAGTTTTTGTATAGATAACTAAAGTACATTTTCTTTAAGATCTTTTTGATATCAGCATCAGCCTTTATTGTCACTGCACAGAATCACAATAAAATCTCATTTCAGTACAACTTGTCCAAAGAAACACAAGCAACCAAACAACATAGACATGGGTAGATGGGGTGCCTGGGGCTGCAACCCTATGAGAGGCACTGCCATTGTTTTGTTAGATAAGGAAAAGAAAAAACGAGGAAAGAGAAGTAGTTCACATCCATCTACTGTATCTATCTATCTATCTATCTATCTATCTATCTATCTATCTATCTATCTATCTATCTATCTATCTATCTATCTATCTATCTATCTATCTATCTATCTATCTACAGGTAGTCCCCGACTTACGAGCGAGTTCCGTTACAACGAGGCGCTCGTAACACGGAAATCTCGTAATTTGGAACGGCCGCCACGTGTCTCGTAAGTCCGGAATTTCGCTCGTAAGTTGGAACGGTTTTGCTAGCGCGACTACGAACACTCGTTTTTCATCGAAAAACTGCTTATGAGTGCATAAAAATGATCGGAAACGTGTGTCCACATGTTTAGCTAACGAACTGTGGTGAAAAAACACAGAAAAACTCAGTATTTTTTGCGTTTTTTCCAAAAATTTGCCAGCTCGTAAGTCCGGATCCTCGTAAGTAAGAGCGCTCGTAAGTCGGGGACTACCTGTATCTATCTATCTATCTGTCTGTCTGTCTGTCTGTCTGTCTGTCTGTCTGTCTGTCTGTCTGTCTGTCTGTCTGTCTGTCTGTC
>JBBPBX010033961.1:15118-32927 GCA_038048925.1 Garcialebias charrua
TATATATATATATATATATATATATATGCACTCGTAAGCATATATATACATAGTGACTCTTCAGCGCTCACTCGAACCAATTTGCGATGGAGTTAATAAATTGGGCTGTTTCATCTATAGATAAGATTTTTTCCACGAAGCGGACCGGGCCAGGAGAAGCGGCCTGCCCCTCTGACACGCACGCTGTCGGATACATGATGGACTCCTGGGGACAGTGGCAACCCATGTGTTTGACCGTCCTGTGTGTCGAAGACGTGGAAGATTTGTGGATTATTGGGATATTGGTGGCAGCTGCTCTGTTTTTTGGCGTGAGCGGAGCTGTCTGTTACTGGAAGATCAGGAAGACTTCGGCAGCTATCGGCGCACTGGCCAAACTTCCTGATCAGCAAGAGTCTCTGATCCGGGCTGTGAGCTCCTCAACCCAGCTGTTGTACGAGCTGAACCGCACAATGGGAGCGGTAGACCACCGTGGACCTGCGGTGCGCTTTGGAACTCGTTTACAGCCGCCCGGCATTAATCAGGGCACGGATGGAGGTTTGTAGCTTCGGAAACTCATTTGATTCGGCGATTTTGGACCTGAACAGCACCTGGACTCTGGAAGGCTGCAGTCAAAAAGAACACTGTGGCCTGGATTGAAGATAAACAATAACTATCTAATCTAGTTTCTGCGCGACCTTGGAAAAGAAGAAGGCTGTTTGCTAGGAACTATTCTCCTGGAGTGAAGCTGAGAGACACTGCTGACCCCCCCCCCTCCCTCCCCAGAGGTCTCTGGGAGTGTGCTCAGAGGCGCCGAGCTTAACAACTGCTGAACTGTGTTATCTGAAGTGTGCTCACAGACTCTTTTGATCTCCTTGCATGTCGTCAAATCTGCAACAATGTCTTGTCTGGTTGTGCTTATTGCTGATAGAGTTTTTGGGACTTTATCATAGAGTGTCTTAAGGCAATCTTTGATAGATTCTTTTTTTGAATATCACAAATGATACCTATTGTGTTTTTCCTTTTTCCATATCTGTTTGACCTTCATCCGGAGACGGATGAGCGCGGCCGCGCAGAAGAACATGTCATGTGTTTGGAAATGCTGCAGCTTGCATACTCTCCCTCTTCTGGACGACTGTGCTACATAATCACGTTGTATTAATTAACTGGTGCAATGTTAATAAATAAATCTCTTATCTCTCTTATCTCTTATCTCTTATTAAATACGCAATAAAAAAACGGTCGATTTCTTTATCCCCCTACTAAAAATGGACTATTCCATCTTGACATCTTCCGGGTCAGAGTTGAACTCAGGGGCTTCTGTGGCTAGCTGGCTGCGCTCGGTGTCTTCATAAATCCGTAGAGAACCCCGCTGTTTCAAGCCAAATTAACGTGGCCGGATGATTTTATTGAGGGTTTTGTGTCGACCACGCGACGGTGAGTCGTTATTTTTATGTATTTTAGTTACTTTTCATTAAATCTGTTGACTACCTATAGACGCTAACAACTCTGTCCAGCTGGTTGTGCTGGGTTACTAATGGATAAATCCGTAGAGAACCCCGCTGTTTCAAGCCAAATTAACGTGGCCGGATGATTTTATTGTGTGTTTTGTGTCGACCATTCGACGGTGACTCATTAGTTTTATGTATTTGGGTTACTTTTATGTATAAATGCGGTGGCGACACACCCGTGTATTTGAGATTTAAAAGTGGTTTTAGGGATTAAAAGTTCATTCTATTTTTTGTTAATTTCGTGGCCGAATAGAATATATGTACGTAAAGTATTAAATAAATCCTTTGATTTTTGTAATTTCATCCTTTTAGGATCATTTTTGTTACTTTTCAGTTGGCAGTGTAGTGCAAATTTTGCATAACGCTGCCGGCTATATATAAATATATATATATATATATATATATATATATATATATATATATATATATATATATATATATATATATATATATATATATATATATATATATATATATATATATATATATATATATATATATATATATATATATATATATAAATATATAAATAGCGGATTAGATTAGCTTCCCCTAATTTTCATAAGACATTTGTGCTTTTGAAATTGTGGACCTAAAAAAATTAATAAGCGTTTTAGAAATTGTGGAACTAATTTTTTAATTAGCGGTGCCCAGCGTTGGCGGCCATAGGAGCGTCCGCACATGGAAGGACTTTACAAGATTAACACGGTAAAAACAATTATTTCTTTGCTGAAAATTATAGCAAAGATGTGTCTTAGCTGAACATTTCCTTAATAAATGAACGCAATTGTCAAATCAGCTGGATTAAAAAAATTAGTTTTGCCACGTGCACACGCGCTGGTGAGACGGCTTTATTTCTTTAAAATTTAGCAAAATAAATGCTTAAAATATATATATTTTTAGCTGACATTATAGCACAAGGGTTCCTGAACTTAACCTTTCCTTAATAAATTAACAAATTGGTCAAATCTGCTGGATTAAAAAAAGTATTTCGCCATGTGCACGCGCGCGGGTGGATGGCTTTATTTCTTTAAAATTTAGCTAAATAAATGCTTACTAAATATTTTTCTTAGCTGACATTATAGCACAAGGGTTCCTGAGCTTAACCATTCCTTAATAAATTCACGAAATGGTCAAATCTGCTGGATTTAAATTGTTTCGCTTTGACGTCTTCCAAACCGTTGCGTGCGCTGCGAAAATAAATTGTGAATAAATCAAATTTTAGCTCAAATGTCTCATACAGGTAACAGTTTGTAAATGTCCATGTTGTGATTACTTTCTGTAAGTTTGATAAAAATCTGTCCTGTAGTTCATGATTTATTCACCGTAGATAAATAGTACCCGTTGCTAACAAACACAGCTAACAGTATCTAAAAAAGCTAAGTCTGGTCCTCCGGACATTCAAAAAAAAAAGAAAAAAAAGAAATAAAAAAAATAAATTGTAGAAACGTTTCGTCTTTCGTCCGAAAGACTTCCTCAGTCTGAGGTGCTGTGTTCAGCTCAGTCTTATAAATAGCACCCTCTCACAGTGTTACACAACCAGTTGGCTGATGACAGCCGAAACCAGCTGCTCACATGATCAAGGAGGACCATCAGCCTAACGATGGATCGTTAGCACCCTGATGGTTGTTTGCTATTCACAGAGGGCTGAGTGATACTAGCAATAACAGCATTGTAAGAGGGGGACAGTTGAACCCGGAGGCCTCCACCCCTGTTTAATGATGGACGGTTTCTTTTCACAAAGATGGCCTCCTTTACTCCTCTCTCAAACCATCGTTCCTCTCTATCAAGGATGTGAACATCTTCATCCCTGAAAGAGTGACCGCTGGCCTGGAGATGAGTGTAGACCGCAGAGTCCTGACCTGATGATGTTGATCTTCTGTGCTGGGCCATCCTTTTGGCCAGTGGCTGTTTAGTTTCCCCGATATAAGACTGATCACAGCCCTCCTGACACTGAACAGCATACACAATATTACTCTGTTTTTGCCGGGGGACTGGATCTTTGGGATGAACCAGTCTTTGCCGTAATGTATTTTGGGGTTTAAAAGCCACTGGGACGTTGTGTTTAGAAAATAAACGTCTCAATGTCTCTGAAACCCCTGCAACATATGGAATGGCCACTGGTCTGGGTTCCTTCTTTTCACCTGATGGTTGGCTGGAGTCCTGTTTGGGTTTCTTCTCTGCTTTCAGGAAGGCCCAGTTAGGATATCCACATTTCTCTAGAGCCTGTTTTGTGTGTGATTTCTCCTTCTGTCTGGCTGCTGAGTTAGTGGGGACGCTGTCTGCTCTGTGATACAGAGTCCTAATGACTCCTAACTTATGCTCCAGAGGGTGATGGGAGTCAAACTGTAAACACTGTTCTGTGTGTTTGGGTTTGCGGTACATCTCAGTTTGCAAATTTCCTCTATCAGAAACTGAGACCTCACAGTCCCAAGAAAGCCAACCTGCCATTTCATACATTCATTCAACCTTTATTTATACAGGCTATCCTCGTTGAGCCGCAGGGACTCATTTACAAGAGGGACCTGTCTCACTCACACCCAGGGCCAATTTAGAGTTACCAATCAGCCTAACATGCATGATTTTGGACTGTGGGAGGAAACCGGAGCACCCGGAGAAAACCCACGCATGCACGGAGAGAACATACAAACTCCACCCAGAAAGGCCCCCGGACCGGGATTTGAACCGGGGACCTGCTCGCTGAGAGGCAGCAGCTCTACCAGTTGTGCCACCGTGCTGCCATCTTCTCGTGTGAACTTGATATATTTATCCACAGAGTTGATGTGATCAGTGAAATGTTGGACTTCCTGAGATTTAATTTTAACCCAGGTGTCGTCAA
Source organism: Garcialebias charrua (assembly GCA_038048925.1). NCBI lineage: Eukaryota > Metazoa > Chordata > Actinopteri > Cyprinodontiformes > Rivulidae > Garcialebias > Garcialebias charrua. Next base: position 19,445 of record JBBPBX010033961.1, read on the forward strand.
CATACCTGAACCAATGACTTGGTGGTCGCCCTGAAAAGGACGTCAAGGCTCTCTTTTCCACCTCCTCCATTTACAGGTTGGCAACAATAGGAGGTATGATAGGTATGAACAGTAGTTCATACCTCTAGAGCAGGAGGCCGGTCTGCGACAGAGTGTGTCCTACCAGAGGAGGCTCCCTTCGGACACATGAGCTGGAAACGGTCGGTGGACTCTCTGGAAGTGTCAGAGCTCCAGAGCAGGAGGGCGGGCTGCGACAGAGTCAGTCCGACCAGAGGAGCCTGCCGGCGGACACATGAGGTGGGAACGGTCAGTGTACCCTAGCGGACAAAAGTGGTACCGCACCATTTTTTGCCAAAATGAAAAACGGTCATATCTGAGCCAAAAATTGGTCTAAAAATATGGGGAAAATCTATAAACATGTCTCACCTCTCTATTAGTCGCAGGGCATGCAAATTAGGCAAAAAGGTGTGACTTATAGATAAAAAAATACGGTACATGTATATATACATTTATATAGATATATATTCATTAAACCTTTATTTAGACAGGTTAATCCCATTGAGCCTCGGGGACTCATTTACAAGAGAGACATGATTTCAACAAAAATGATGTCAACAATGGACAACAACCAAAACAATAGACAGTTATAAAACAGGCATACCGATTTTTTTTTATTTTTTATTTTTTTTTACAAAGTACTAATTAAAAAAAGTTGGCAAAATGTAGCAAAAACAGCTAAATTATAAGGTGAATGTAGAAAACTTAAAATGGGAACATGTCTGCATTGGTCCTTGCCAGGAGTTCAACTAATGTTTAAAGTCACTTAGAGAGGTCAAGGTTGAGAGCTTCAGATCTTTTTGTAAGATATTCCAGGAAACAGGAGCGAAATAGGAGAAGGCCCTTTTGCCTAGTTCAGTCCTCGCTGAACACCGCAGGTAATAATGTCCTGAGAGCGCACACTGTAGCTGCACCCACACAGAGAGATGCATGTATATATAAGAAAGTTAATTCTCAATAGTCCAGGTATCAAATCCGCTCATTCTCAATCAGTTCATCCGGACAGTTTCTTTTTAGCAGAAACGTTTCACCCTCACTCCAGAGGGCTTCCTCAGTCAGAGTAGTCCAAAGCACACTGAAGTTAACCCACCAAGTAAGCAACTTATGTGGACCAACCAGTTTGCTGTAGCCAAGATGGTTTCTGGGGGCGTGTCCCTCGTCGACTCCTCCCAGGCAGGCAGACATGTCCAAAGTGGTTCAAGACAAGAAAGTTAATTCTCAATAGTCCAGGTATCAAATCCGCTCATTCTCAATCAGTTCATCTGGACAGTTTCTTTTTAGCAGAAACGTTTCACCCTCACTCCAGAGGGCTTCCTCAGTCAGAGTAGTCCAAAGCACACTGAAGTTAACCCACCAAGTAAGCAACTTATGTGGACCAACCATGTATATATAGTATATAGATATATATGTATGAATGTGTGTATACAGTATATATATATCTATATATACAGGTAGTCCTCGGGTTACGACGGTCTCGAGTTACAACGTTTTGTGGTTACGTCACGCATCTCCCATAATTTTTTATTTTTTTTAAATAGAAAATTTTGTTTTGAAAAGCCGAGTTCCAGTTTTACTTCCGGTTTACGGCAGAAGCAGCAAGCAGTCAGTGAAAAATTACAGGGCAGACCTTATTGTTTGGACCGAGGTTTACAGGCAGTCCGGACTGACCGAGGCAGAGGAGGCTAAAGCTGCCCTGTACTCTCTAAAAAAAAGTCTGGTCTTTTGGGACGAGGAGGGACGAGCTAACATGCTAACAGACTTTACTGTAAACTTTGGACCGTGTGAAGCAGTGGAAAAGTACAGGCAGGGCTGCAGAGCTTGGAGAAGCAACGAGCTAACATGCTAACAGACGGAGGAAGACTCCACCAGCTCCTAGTAGGAAATTAGTTCTTTTTTTCCTTCATTATGGCTCCAAATGTATGTGTTTTTTTGATAATTATGTAGGGTACTGTGTTAGGATAGGCTAAGTGCTTGGTAAAATACAGTACTGAATGTATAAGGTGAAGTATTTATGTATGTTCCGACTTACGGCGAAATTTGGGTTATGACGCAGCATAGGAACGGATCTCCATCGTAAGTCGAGGACTACCTATATACAGTATATATACAGGTAGTACTCGACTTACGACGCCCCCGACTTACGACGTTTCGGACTTACGAACGCATTTCGTAATTTTTAAAAATATAATAAATAAATGTACAGTACTGTACAGTAACCAAGCACTTAGTCTATCCTAACACAGTTAAGGAGTGAGTTGAATTGTCTCCCTCCTCCCTAGCAGGCTTCATTCACATAAAGGGAGACAATTCAACTCACTCCTTCATCTTTAAAAACTGTGTTAGGATAGGCTAAGTGCTTGGTAACTGTACAGTACTGTGCATCTATTTATTTATTTAAAAAAAATATATTTTTTGGATGTGATCCGACTTACGAATTTTCGACTTACAAACTGCTTGTAGGTACGGAACTCGTTCGTAAGTCGGGGACTACCTATATGTATATGTATATATGTATATATGTGTATATGCATATAGATAGATAGATAGATAGATAGATAGATAGATAGATAGATAGATAGATAGATAGATAGATAGATAGATAGATAGATAGATAGATAGATAGATAGATAGATAGATAGATAGATAGATAGATAGATAGATAGATAGATAGATAGATAGAGATAGATAGATAGATAGATAGATAGATAGATAGATAGATAGATAGATAGATAGATAGATAGATAGATAGATAGAATGGTGGTTGCCATCTTGGATCCTGATGTGGCAATCATTTCAAAGGGAACTTTTGTACATGTACACTAAAATGCAGCCAGACATACAATTGGAAGTTGGTATCTCATTTATTTTTCAGGTTATCATGCTCATAACACATTGATGGAGGGTGTTTCGAACCCGCCCCTCTTTGCTCAGCGACGGGGAACAATATAAATAAAACCACTGGACTTCTGTTCTTTAGCTGAATGTATGTGGAGTTCCAAAATTTAAAATGCCTGAGGTTGGTATCAGAATTGTCAATACTTGGATCGATCCACTTACCCCTGCCTCACGGATGTAAAAGTTGGATAAATAGTGACTTGACCATTCAGATTGTGGTCACTTTGAAAAATAATTTATATGTATCTGATTTAGTAGTCTACCACATTTTTTTTTTTTAAACCTGGGTTGGATTAGAAAAAAAATCTAATTTGTCAGACCATTGTAAAAAATCATATATGTGTCACATATGGACAATAAAAATAAAAAATAAAAATTCTTGGGCCACTTTTGTCTGTCTTTGTAGCCTAAGACTAAACAAAAATTCAAATTGAGCAGCAATTTAACAAATAAAATCAGCAAAGACGCAAGGAAGTGTGTTGGAGGAGAATGACATTCATTTATCCATTTAACACCCAAAAGGTGTAAGTTGATAAGACCGATATTCTTCAATGAAAAAAATGTCAGAACTGTAATTGTCTAATCAAAATAAACATCTCGTCTAATCCCTAATCTAAATTAATCATATTTCAGATGTAAGTGGGATAAAACAGCTTTAGTATGTGATGGAAACTTGAAAAAAGAAAAATCTTGCACAAAGGCAGGGCTTGTCTTCAATATTACTTATGACATAGGCCTGACAGTGAAACATTATTATTAACTACCAGCTGCTTCAAAAGCATTAAAACATTCAGTAAATTCCAAGGAAACTCTGCTCATAATGAAGCAGCCACAGACTTAGGTACACTGTGGTCCTATCTTATAAATTACTAATGCAAAACCTGTTTTCTGTTTGCCTCCGCGGCCCTTTTCTGTCTTTACATGCAAAGATACAGCCCTTTTGGCTGGATCTGGATTTACACGTTTCTTAGGCTGGACTGTAATTTGCATTTAAATGAAACTCTCGGGTCATAATGCAACAGCAAAATGCAGTTTTTTTTATAATCCTTCAAAAGTATTTTATAAATGAGTCTGGGTTTATCAATTTCCATGGTGAATTCCTCCATTAAACAAGACATCATAGCTGGTTTTGTGTTTTTTTGCTTTTATGCCTTTATGCCTTTAGAGCTTCAGGTTTTAATAGGATTAGATGGAATCGTGTGAAGAGTTATTGGGTTTTATTTCCGTTGTTTTCAATTTTAAACAAAAGACTCAGATAGGAGAGATGTGATTGAAAGACAGGTTCGTAAAAATGCAGAAGTTATTTGTTGGTATTAATAGAAAATAGCTGAAAATCAATTTTCACCTGGAGGAGCAACGTCAAACACAGAGGGTGGATGAGATTGATCATCAGATGTTACCTCAGGATGTATCCAAATCATGTACCTGTGTGAATTGAAGCTGGTAATACAGGTCATCATTCATTATATGACCCATCATTTGATCGTTCAGTGTTTTATGGGGCGATGCAGAGCATGACCTTTGTTACAGACTGATGTCTAAGATTTATATGGAAGTACGGGCGATATAAGTCCAAGAGCTAAAATGTACCCAACACAGATGAAACGGGTGAGGCAGCATAACAAGCTGCATCATTGTGTGAATGTTTGTAAAGCATTCACACTATTACTACTATTGTAATCAAATGTTCTTCCTTACACTTTTCTTCATATTTCTAGTTGCAACATTTTTATGCTATTTCAACAAATCATATATCAAAACGTCCAGTTCGTTCAAGAGAACAGTGCTATGACTTTTGATATTAGTGCAAGTTTAGCTCTTTGAAATATTTAGTGTTTTCTGCCATTTTTTTTTTGTCTCATAGAAAATAAATTAAGTTCATTTTACATCCTTCATACCTTTAGATGTGTTTATAACCTTTTACTGCTCCTTTCACGTTTTGTTCTGCTTCAGCTTCTTTCAGCTTCCTTCTGCAGATTTAAACATTTTTCAGCTAATTTCGGCTAATTCTGCATTTTTTTTTTGCACTTGTTTCTACTTTTTTCAGCTTAAATCAGCAAAAATGTGCTCTTTCCACTTCCGTCTGGTAATTTAAGCTTCTTTCTGCTTTTATAGCTGCTTTTCAGAAGAAAAAAAAAATCCCATAATTTCCACTTTTTTGGTGCTCATTTCGGTTTCTTTTGACCTAATTGAGTAAACATTCTGCTTTCTTTGGCTAATTTAAGTTACCCTTTCAGCTACGTTTTAAGCATTTTTTGCTATTTTCGTCTATTTTCAGATAAATTCACATTTTCATGGTAATTTCTGCTACTTTCAGACTAATTAACTTCTTTCTGCTAATTTCAGCTTGTTATGCTCTTTTCAGCTTCAATATGCTAGTTTCAGCCATTTCTGCCCTTTCAGCTACTATTTTGCGATTTTATGCTAAATTTAGCTTTTTAAGCTCATTCCATATTTTTTCAAGCTCAGTTCAACTTTTTCCGCTTCCTTCTGGTAGTTTAGCTTTTTCCTGCATTTCAGCAATTTGTTTTTGCTAATTTCATCTGTTTTAGCTAATTTCCTAATTTTTTGTGCTCATGTCTGCTTATTTAAACATAATTCAGCAAACTTGTTCTTTTATTACAGCTAGATTTCAGCTTTTTTTTTGTTGCTAATTTCAGCTGTTTATCAGCAAGTTCTTGTGAAATATGCATTCACACTGCATTTTCACAGGAAAGCAATTTCTCTATTATTTTAGTTGTGTTTTATGTAAAAACAGCTCAACTTACAAATGTTTTCCTTATAATTTTTTTTGCATGTATCCATGTTTAGTTGTCATTATCAGAGTGATTTATTTTTATTTATTTATTTATTTTTGCATTTTGACAACTGTTAGATCAGCTGCCATAAAAATTGTACATGGAATGATAATACCGTCTGATTTACTGTGGTCAATACCTTAAGTTGTCACTTAGATCCAGGTTACTCAGTTACTGGATTGCACGCCAATCATGTTCTTATTGTGTGCTCTCAAAAGAGGCAATACCCGTCTGATTTTGTTCACACATAAAAAGTAAACTAAAAAAAAAAGGTAAAAGTTCATTTTCGATGGGGACACCAAATCCATCACTCTTACAGCTAGCTTCCTTCAGAATTGAAAGAAAAGCTTGTTACATAAGAAAGTATTTACACAAAACTGCTTTCTCTTTTTAATTTGAGAAGTTTTTTGTTAAAACTGTTTTAGTCTTGAGGGGAAAAAAAAGGTTTTGTAGTACATTTTGCACCTGTAATGATTGTTAAGCTATTGTCAGAGCTAAATGTTTCTGAGCTTTTCTTGCGTAACATTTCCTGCGTCTTAAACCTGTACACTACAAAATGATGCCTACAAAATGGGATAATGTTTCTTTTATTGTTTCGTGTTGTCAAGCTGCATGTCAGTCCCATTTTAAAACAATTACCTCCCGGCGCATTTCAGTGTAATTACAAGGGAAGGTAAACCAGAATGATCTTTTAGCAACAATTATGTGAAGGGTTCCTCGAAAGGAAAATGGTTCCAGTTTTCAAAACAGGATATGAAAACAATTAAACAATACAGCACTTAATTTGTGCATGTGATAAGACTGCATTTGTACTATAATTGCACTTTTTGTTTGTAGTTCACCACAGTTTAGCTCATTTAAAAGTAAAATGGTACTGCACAAACTGAAAACTGCACAGATCTGAATTCATACATTTTACGAAAAACATTAAACAGTGCATATACAAAAAAGTTCAATTAAAATCTGACATTGATCATTTCAGTAATAAAAAGTGTACATTTTAATTAGAGATTTTTTAATTATAATTTATTTAAAAAAAATGCTACTTTGAGTTACTTTCAGCTATTATGGGTTGTAAACTCAATCATCCAGGTACAAAACAACAACAAAAAAAGGTTAAAGTGTCACTGACATGATTTTTTTTACTATTCATAAAATTGCTCAAAATATATATATTTTATCATTTAAATATGTTCTGTTTTGCAAACGAAATGATAAATCAATTTAATTTTGCTTTAAAAGTGATTTTAAACTTCAAGCCGTGTTTATTCATGGGAAAATCCGATTACACACGAATGCACCATCTGTGACGTAAAACCGGGCAGAGCTCTGGGCTTGTCAGTGCGTGTGTGTGAGCTGCTCAACCTGAAGGTAAGTCTCATACGGCATCAGACCTAAATTAGATCCTGCTGTTTCATGTTCCATCACCCAAACTATTTTCTGCTTCCCAAAATGAAGACAAATATCTCAAATCTTCACATAGATTGCTAAATTCGTCCGGTTTTAAATTGTCCGCTATTTAAAGAGGCCAGAGCCCTCTGCCCGGTTTTACGTCACGGATGGTGAATTCGCGTTTAATCGGATTTCCCATGAATAAACACGGCTTGAACTTTAAAATCACTTTCAAAGCAAAATTAAATTGATTTATCATTTTGTTTGCAAAAACTTCTTCTTCTTCTTCTTTCGGCTTTTCCCTTTTCAGGGGTCACCACAGCGAGTCATCCTCCTCCACCTCACTCTGTCCTCTGCATCCTCTGTCCTCACTCCAACTACCTTCATGTCCTCTCTAACTGCATCCATATATCTCCTCTTTGGCCTTCCTCTGTGTCTTTTTCCTGGCAGCTGCATTTCTAACATCCTTCTACCAATATACCCACTGTCCCTCCTCTGGACATGTCCAAACCATCTCAGTCTGGCCTCCCTAACTTTATCTCCCAGTTGTTCAACATGTGCTGTACCTCTGATGATCTCATTCCTGATCTTATCCATCCTTGTCACTCCTAAGGAGAACCTCAGCATCTTCATTTCTGCTACTTCCAGTTCTTTCTCCTGTCTTTTTGTCAATGACACTGTCTCCAGACCATACAACACAAATCACTCCTGAAACTTTTCTCCATCCACTCCATCCTGCCTGGACTCTCTTCTTCACCTCTTTACCACATTCCCATTTTCCTGGACAGTGGACCCCAAGTACTTGAAGTTCTGCACCTTTGTGACCTCTGCTCCTTGTAGTCTCACTGTTCCACCAGCCTCCCTCTCATTCACACACATGTACTCTGTCTTACTACGGCTGACTTTCATTCCTCTTCTTTCAAGTGAATACCTCCACCTCTCCAAGTTCTCTTCCACCTGTTCCCTGTTCTCACCACATATCACAATGTCATCTGCAAACATCATAGTCCATGGGGATTCCTGCCTGACCTCATCTGTTAGTCGGTCCATCACCAGAGCAAACAAGAAGGGGCTCAGAGCCGATCCTTGATGCAATCCCACCTCCACCTTGAAGCTATCTGTCACTCCTACAGCACATCTCACCACTGTCCTGCTGTCTTCATACATGTCCTGTACCAGTCTAACATACTTTTCTGCCACTCCAGATTTCCTCATGCAATACCACACCTCCTCTCTTGGCACCCTGTCATATGCTTTTTCTAAATCCACAAACACACAATGGAGTTCTTTCTGACCCTCTCTGTACTTCTCTATCAACATCCTCAAAGCAAAGATGGCATCTGTGGTGCTCTTTCTTGGCATGAAACCATACTGCTGCTCACAGATAGTCACCTCTTGTCTAAGCCTTCCTTCCACAATTCTCTCCCAGATCTTCATCGTGTGACTCATCAACTTAATTCCCCTGTAGTTGCTACAACTCTGTACATCACCCTTGTTCTTAAAAATGGGAACCAGCACACTTCTTCTCCATTCTTCAGGCATTTTCTCACCCTCAAATATTCCATTAAATATTTGAGTCAAAAACCTCACTGCCATCTCTCCAAGACATTTCCAAACCTCCACTGGTATGTCATCAGGTCCTACTGCCTTCCCCTTCTTCATTCTTTTCAGAGCTTTCCGGACTTCAACCTCACTAATCTTTCCCACTTCCATGTCCACAGTCTGTATGACCTCCACTCTTCTTTCTCTTTCATTCTCTTCATTCATTAGCTCCTCAAAGTAATCCTTCCATCTACCCATCACACTCTCCTCACTTGTTAGAACATTCCCATTCCCATCTTTAATAAGCCTAACCTGCTGCACATCCTTTCCAGCCTGATCCCTCTGTCTTGCCAATCGGTACAAGTCCTTCTCGCCCTCTTTAGTGTCCAGTCTCCCATACAACTCATTGTACGCCCTCTGCTTTGCCTTAGCTACTTCCTTCTTTGCTCTACGTCCCATCTCCTTATATTCATGTCTCCTCTCTTCAGTCCTCTCACTGTCATATTTCTTCTTGGCTAATCTCTTTCTTTGAATGGCGTCCTGCACTTCACTATTCCACCACCAGGTTTCCTTATCATCCATTCTCTGTCCAGATGACACACCAAGTACCTTCCTACCTGTCTCTCTAATTACTGTTGCTGTAGTAGCCCAGTCACTTGGAAGCTCTTTCTTACCACCCAGAGCCTTTAACAGCTCGTCTCTGAATTTCTCACAACATTCTTCCTTCTTTAGCTTCCACCATTTGGTCTTCTTCTCTGATTTTACTCTTTTTCTCTTCTTCGCAACAACAGTCATTCTACACACAACCATCCGATGCTGTCTGGCCACGCTCTCCCCTGCCACAACTTTACAGTCTCCAATCTCCCTCAGGTTTCCTCTTCTACACAGAATGTAGTCAACCTGCGTACTCCTTCCTCCACTTTTATAGGTCACTCTATGTTCCTCCCTCTTTTGGAAATAGGTATTGACTATAGCCATTTCCATTCTCTTGGCAAAATCCACCACCATCTGTCCTTCCTGGTTTCTTTCCTTGACACCAAACCTACCCATCACTTCCTCATCCCCTCTGTTTCCTTCACCAACATGTCCATTCAGGTCTGCTCCAATCACCACTCTTTCCTCCCTGGGAATACTCTCTATCACTTCATCCAAATCTTTCCAAAATTTATCTTTCTCCTCCCCATCACATCCAACCTGTGGAGCATAACCACTTACTATGTTTAGCATCAGACCTTCTACTTCTACCTTCAGATACATCACCCTATCTGACACTCTCTTCACCTCTACTACATTCTTTGCCAACTCCTCCTTCAGGACCACCCCTACTCCATTTCTCTTTCTATCCACACCATGGTAAAACAGTTTGAACCCTGCTCCAATACTGCAAGCCTTGCTGCCCTTCCACTTGGTCTCTTGGACACATAAAACATCTACCTTTCTTCTCTGCATCATGTCAGCCAGCTCTCTACCTTTGCCTGTCATTGTCCCCACATTTAGAGTTGCAACCCTCAGTCCTACATTCTTCACTTTCCTCCTCTCCCTCTGTCTCCTGACACGTTTCCCTCCTCGGGGTCTTCGACTAACAGTAGTACAATTTCCGCCGGCACCCTGTTTGTCAACAGCACCGGTGGCGGACGTTGTTAACCCGGGCCTCGACCGATCCGGTATGGTTTCACTTTGATGAACTCGCATTATAGTTTTGGCAAGTGTTTTACATCGGATGCCATTCCTGACACAACCCTCACCATTTACCCGGGCTTGGGACCGGCACAAGAGATACACTGGCTTGTGCAAAAACAAACATATTTAAATGATAAAATATATATATATTGAGCAATTTTATTAATAGTAAAAAAAATCATGTCAGTGACACTTTAAATCGTGTCATCTTGACCAGTTTGTTTAAGTGAGAAACGTTTCATCTCCTGTCATGAGGACTTCCTGTCTACGACCTGCCAACCAGATCTGTCCGATAAGTAGCCTTTACTGCTGTGTTTCAAGCCAACCTCCTGTTGGAATCTCAGAAGTAGGCTTTTAACACGCTGTTACGACCACCAAAGACACAACATATTAAAGGAGAACATGGGACTCACAGATAGGGGTTCAAACATTCAGTTTATTCAACCGCTTCCTGCAGGAGAAAAGAAGAACCATAATTTTCCATAGGGGTTCAAACATTCAGTTTATTCAACCGCTTCCTGCAGGAGAAAAGAAGAACCCTAATTTTCCGTGTCCAGCAAAAAAAAAAAGACACAAAACCCCAAAGTAGCAACTTAAAGTTGGACCTGGTGAGCTGGCCAAATAGAACAAAAAGGTATCATAGCAGGCCAACCCTATAAAGGGCCATCGAAGCCACTACGTACGTATCAGACAAAAAAAAAAAAAACTACTATAAAAGAAGAAGTGAAAACTGGGCTACCAGTCCCACCAGGCCAAAGTTGCAAAACATATGCAAAAATATTAACAAAAATGACCTGTTGTTGCTGAAGCTGCCGGCCCCAATGAAAAAACAAGAGTCACCCAAGAAAAGTTCTTTTGAAAAGACATTGAGTCCTTCCGATGAGTGACCGCTGACGCATCCTGGCTACCGCGGCTCATCATACTTTTTTCTTGTTTTTGTTTTATTCAGTACTTTCTGCTGCTTTTTCACTGATCCTTACCTGGGCATTTCTACTCATCATCAAACATGGATTTTACTTGGATTTACCTGCTCTGGTTTGGACTCTCTTGCTGATCATCCACCACCACCCAGCGTCTGGCCTTCTTCACTGCTCAGTCATCAAGCTCTTTCGTCTTCGCTTTCTACCGGTCGTCCCGCCTGTGCTCCCTCTTCAGGAAATTGCCTTCCATCCTTGTCGGAGATACATTTACCAGGGCTCCCGCCGTAGACTCAATGCTGACAAGGCTAATCCCATAACCTCCATCTGGTCTGACTGTCGCCATGCATTCTTCACGCCGCAATGCTCGGGCCGCTAATAGTAGCAACACATTAACCAACCTAGCTTGGTCGGCTAACGCTCCGGTCACTACCTCCACCTCCTCTGTAAAGTTTGGACTTCTGAACGTTCACTCTCTCGCGGGCAAAGGTCAGCTTATTCACAATCTAATATCTGACCGTAAGCTAGATTCCATCTGTTTAACAGAAACGTGGCAACAACAAAATGACTTTTTTCATCTGAATGAGTCTACACCACTGGGGTTTGTTTACATCGCGAAATCCTGCGAGTCGGGCCATGGAGGAGGTCTCACGATAATTCACCGCGAGAATTGGAAAGTCACGCCGGTTCACACACCTCCCTCCCCTTCCTTTGAGCACAGTGTGTGTGTACTGTCCTGTCCTACCCCCACAGTTGTTTCCACATTCTACTGCCCGCCAAAAGTAAACAACTCCTTCATGAATGACTTTGCTGCTCTAATCGCCCATCTATCAGCTCTGTCACCCAACATTATCCTGCTGGGTGATTTCAACTTACATATGGATGAAGACAACAACCCCCTCACCAGAGACTTCACATCCTGCCTTGACAGCTGTGGCTTTGAACAGTTCATCAACTTTCCAACCCACATAAAGGGCCACAATTTGGACTTACTCTGCTGCTCTGGACTTTCTCCTCTTAACTGTTCTTCTGATGAACTTCCATTTACTGATAGGGATGGGAATCGAGAACCAGTTCTTTTAAAGAACCGGTTCTTTATAGTTCAAATCTCTGGAATTGTAGGCTGCTTGTCTTAACGATTCAGTTTATTGGTTCTCTGAGTCGTCCTTCTGACTCGTTCTACTGACTCGACGTGGTGACGCATTTTCATGATGACATCACAGACATGCGCGATACGTCGTATCAACATGCCGTCTAGGAAAAAGCGAAGACGAAACCAGGTCTACTTGCAACACATGCTAAGCGTCGATTACAATAAAGGGCGGAAATACTTCTAACATGCAGAGAGAAGCATTTGACCACTCAGCATGAGGTGAGTTTGTACAAATGTACCGTCTTTAACAAGCTGCTTCGTGACGCTGCTTCGTGTTGGTGGAAGCGGAGCTAACAAGCTAGCGTCCTCCTCTGTTTTAAATGTTGCAGCACATAACGTTAAACTCCTCCAGTTCCTGTCACTTGTTACTTTTTTGCTTTACTGCTTCGACTGTGTTGTATAAATAATCTCCATCTCATGTAATAACATTTAGCTGACGAGGATTGCCGGAGTCTGGCTGGCTCAGAGGTTGTTGCTAGCACACTTAGCTTTCAGGCTGACGATATTAACACACAACAGACCTAAAAAATACCACCGTAGAACCTACGGTGCACCTGCATCATGAAAGACCTCACTCACCCAGCACACTCACTCTTTGCCCCACTCCCCTCAGGACGGAGGTTGAGGAGCATCAAATGTAGAACCACTAGACTGAGGAACAGCTTCTACCCTGAGGCTGTTAGACTCATGAATAAATAAAATAAAAAATAAACACTGCAAAATATCACATTGTGCTGATGCTGATCTGTTTTCTTGTTGCTGTGTTCATCTGTGTTCATCTGTGACCATCTGCTCATACAAACTCATGTTCGTGCTGCTGTTTATTTCCACTATATTAGGCTTAGTGTATTACTAGTTGATGTTTTTCTTAGTTAATTCTAGATGTTATTACTGTTTTTCTCTTGCATTTGTTGTTGGATGTAACTGGGACCCCGTGTACATAATCTCGTTTTCATCACATGTACCACATGCGGTGCAAATGACAATAAAGACTCTCTGACTCTGTAAGCAATGAGTCTGACCATGAGATCCATATTCCAGCGCGAGCA
>JBBPBX010033962.1:0-13723 GCA_038048925.1 Garcialebias charrua
TTTAAAGGACTGTCAACGTCAGTACCAGAACATTGTTAAAGAGGCCAAAAAACAATACTTGTCAGACATTATTGTGTCCAATCACAACAACCCACGTGTCCTTCGTAAAACTACTGACTCTGTCCTGAAGGCCCCACAACCTGTCTGCCTGGAAGCCTCTTTTGAACTCTGTAATGACTTCCTGCAGTTTTTTTTATAAATAAGGTTGTTGCCACAAGGGCCCTTATTTCTTGGTTTATACTTGGTTTAAAATAAATAAATTATCATTAAATATAGAAAAAACTAATTACATGATATTCAGTAATAAAAAGAAAACTGTTGATGTTCCACTCAAAATTGAGGGTGTTGAGATTTGTAGAGTGAGTGAGGTGAAGTTTTTGGGTGTTATCATTGATGACAAACTGACATGGAAACAACACATAAATTCTGTAAGAATAAAAATAGCTAAATCGATTGCAGTACTGTACAAAGTCAGAGACCTATTGAATGATAAAGCTCTGTATTTGTTGTATAACACAATCATTGTTCCACACTTAATCTATTGTATTGATGTTTGGGGGAATGCGTGTAAAACAATCACAAAGCCTATTTTTGTATTACAGAAAAGAGCTGTAAGAATTATCACTAGAAAACATTACCGTCATCCATCAAGTACATTATTTTATCAACTGAAGTTATTGAAGTTCCATGATTTGGTAGACTATAATATTTTATCAGTTATGTATAGGGCTCAAAATAATGCATTACCTTTAAATATCCAAATGCATTTTGTTAAAAGACAAAGTTGTTATAATCTTAAGGGGACAGAGATGTTTGTAAAACCACAATTCAGAACTAGTTTGAAGGGACGTTCTACCTCAATCCAGGGAATTAGATTATGGAATGGCTTGGAGAATGTAGTTAAAAATGCCAAGTCAATGTTTACATTTAAGAAAATGATCAAAACGAATGTGTTAAAAAAATATATGAAATAGCGTAATGTGTATTGTATTAGTTAGAAAATTAGAAAGAGTTAGTCATTTTGTACTGTTGGTTGAAGATTATTATTGTTTAATCTGATTGTTGGAAAAAAGGGGCAGATATAATAAGATTTATTCTTCTTTCTGCTACCTTTCATTTTTTTATATTTTGTACATTATCATTTATGGGATTGTCTTGTATTGTTTCTTTTGTAAAAAAAAGAACAAATTTAATAAACATAAACATTTCAGCCCCTGCTTTTGACCCCTCCTGCTTGGTCTCCTGCCTGGCTGTGTTCGATAGATTTGAACCAGTGACTTCGACCCTTTTAGAAGATGTGGTCGGCCATATTAAGCCATCACATTCCCGTTGGGACCTTGTCCCCCCTCGTCTTTTAAAATAGTTTTTTTTCCAGCATCATGCAGGTGATCCTTGCTGTTATCAATAGCAATCTGTCTTCAGGTGTTGTCCCAATAAGTTTTAAACATGCGGTGGTGCAGCCCCTGCTTAAAAAGCCTAGCCTAGACTAAACTGTCTTGGCTAATTTTAGGCCCATCTCCAAGCTGCCTTTTATTTCAAAAATTTTAGAAAAAAATGTGTATTCACATGTAAAATGTTTTCTGGATGAGCCCAATATCCTGGAGGTTTTTCAGTCTGGCTTCAAAACTCGCCACAGCACAGAATCAGCTATAGTCAGAGTTTTTAATGATACAGTACATTCTTATGGCCAGTGATTCTGGTGAACATGTGATTCTTGTCCTGCTCGACCTAACCGCTGCCTTTGATACTGTGGACCATAACATTTTAATATCACGTTTACAGCACCAAGTGGGTATCTGTGGTACTGCACTGAGCTGGTTTAGGTCCTATCTGGCAGACAGAACCATGTCTGTGAACATAGCTGTTCTGAATCCTCCACTGCTCCTCTGTGTTTTTGGGGTTCTACAGGGCTCTATTTTTAGTCCCCTGTTTTTCTCCCTTTACCTGCTTCCATTGAGATCAATCCTTAGAAAGCATGGGATCTTTTTTCACTGTTACGCCTGATGATAGTCAGATCTATATGCCACTAAAAAAGAAAGATGCCTCCTCAATCAGGCCACTTCTGTTGTGTCTTGAAGACATCAAAGCTTGGATGTCTTTAAACTTTTTAAATTTTAATGAAAAGAAAACAGAAGTGATGGTGTTTGGTCCTAGTGGCTCTTGTGAACCTTGCCCTGTTGATCTGGGCCCTCTGGCACCACATGTAAAGAAAACAGTTTCTAACTTGGGTTTTAAAATGGACAGTGATTTTAAATTAGATTCCCAGATTGGAGCAGTGGTCAAGACCAGTTTTTAATCACCTCAGACAGCTAGCTAAGGTAATGCCCATCCTCACAAAACAGCAGCTGGAAACAGTAATCCATGCCTTCATCACTTCTCGGCTGGATTACTGTAACGCTCTTTACCTTGGCGTCAGCAAGTCCTCCCTCAGTTGGTCCAGAACGCTGCTGCTCGGCTTCTAACTGGAGTTCAAAAGAGGGAGCACATCACCCCCACTCTGGCTTCACTCCACTGGCTGCCTGTTCATTTTAGAGTTCATTTTAAGATTATTTTATTTGTTTTTAAAAGTTTAAATGGTCTTGCCCCATCCTACCTCTCTGAGCTGCTTCACCCATACTCTCCTGCTCGGTGCCTCAGATCAGCTGATCAGCTGCTCCTGGAGGTGCCGAGATCCAAACGGAGGCTCAGAGGGGACAGAGCTTTTTCTGTTGCTGCTCCAAAACTGTGGAACTATCTTCCCAGCAGACGAGCCCCTTCACTGTCCAGTTTTAAAACCCTTTCAAAAACACATTTTTACTCCCTGGCTTTTAGCACAGACTGAATTTGTTCTGCACTGTTTTTATTGATCTTAATGTTTTAACAACTGTTTTATTTTTTATGTGTTTAATGCTCTTGATTTTATATGTACAGTACTTTGTTGCAGCTGTGGTTGTTTTAAAGGGCTTTATAAATAAAGTATTATTATTATTTCTCATTATTATGAGAAAATTCATAACTTAATTTGATTTATTGTTTTATACTTTTATTATATTTATTTTATATTTGATTTCTCATCAAATACTAATCTATTTTAAAACTTTGGCTTGAAAGGCGACGGACAACATGCATTACTGCCAGGCATGCCGGGCTTTAAAGACCGAGTAAAGTAAAATTAAATGTGTGTTTTGAGTTTGTCACACAGCATAAATATGTGTTATTAATCACCCATATAAATCTGACTGATTAAAAACATTGTTTACCTTATAAAATTAAGTCTCAAAAATAATGAAAAAACATAATTGTGCCCTGGTCTGAAACGCTGGGGGCGTGTCAGCGCGTGGGCGTGGTTTCAGCGCAGTACTGCGCCCGTGTCCTGCACCCTGAAGATGTTCGCGAAGGCTGGCAGCCTAATTGGAGTTCTCCAGCCCTACTCATTTGAACCTCCAGAGCCAGACTCAGACTCTGAGTCAGACAGTGACCACTGTGACGGTCGGCATCGTTCTTCACAGCCTGAGCTGTGTGTGGAGAGGCAGACAGGTGCAGCAGAGATCCAGTAAACCTGCTCTGTTTTTATCTGAGTTCTGGCTGTAACAGCAGCTCCTTTTTCCAAGAGTTACGCTGTTTTTAGTGCACAAACAACTCTGGTTTTGTTTTTAAAGTTGAGGACACAACTATAATTCATAACTCCGCTGTTATGTGTTTAATAATAAGCGCTATTTTAGAAGATGAGCGGACTCGCTGCACCCGGTCCGACCCGGTCACATCGCATGCGGGGTCTGTGTTGGTGATTAAAATAAAGAGTAATCACGTTGATAACTAAGTATGCAATGGACCTGTCGCATTTTCTTAGCAAAAAAGGAGCTTGTGAACTTGTAGGGCACAGGCTTAGCAATAAAAAAAAGAAGAAAAAAGAAAGAAAAGAAACACCTATTACAGATACTCGGTATAAAACCACGCGGTATAAAAACACGTTATGATTTGTACATTTATTACATTCGGTAGTTACTGTGCACTAAATGGCCAACACTTAGATTATTTAAAATAATAAGCACAAACGGCAACTACCCTATTGCTATCTGATGCTATCAGGTACACGGCGAAGCCACGCCTACCGCTCGGGGCTTCTGACCACACCTCTTTGATCTTGGTCCCAGGACAGCTTCCCCCGCTCAGACGCTTTAAGCCGGAACAAAGAGAGATAAAAGTTTGGCTTCAAGGTAGCACCCCCATGCTGAGAGACTGTTTTGAAAATACAAACTGGTCTGTCTTCAGGGAGGCAGCTACTGATGGGAGCTCAGTGGATCTGGAACTTTATGCTTCCTCAGTTCTGGGTTATATTAGCACATGCTCTGAAAATGTATCCATAAAAAAATATGTTAAATCTTACCCCAACAAAAAACCCTGGTTAAATAAAGAAGTCCACACCCTGCTGGCAGCCAGGAACACTGCCTTCAAGTCTGGAAACACAGAGGAACTGAGAAAGAGCAGGAAAGATCTGGTTGCTGGCATTAAGAAGGCCAAGGCCGAATATGCACAGAGGATCGAGGGACAGTTCACCTCACAAGACCCACGGAGCATGTGGAAGGGCATCAAATGCATAACAGATTACAAAGGCAAGAGCAAACAATGCCCCAAGGACCCATCTCTGCCTGATGCCCTCAATAAGTTTTATGCACGTTTTGAAGATCCAAACAGACCAGCTAGCACCAGACTCACCTCATCACCAGATGAAGAGCATCTCAGAGTGACCGCAGCAGAAGTGAGAGGCAGTCTCAGAAGGATCAACCCTCATAAAGCAACCGGACCAGACAACATCCCAGGGAAAGTTCTGAAGGAATGTGCGGACCAGCTCTGTGAGGTGCTGGCTGACATCTTCACCACCTCACTTTCACTGGAGTCAGTTCCCACCTGCCTGAAGACCGCCACCATCATCCCAGTTCCAAAGAGCTCCACAGTGACTGGTCTGAATGACTATAGACCGGTGGCCCTCACCCCGATAGTCGCTAAATGTTTTGAGAAACTGGTCATGTCCCACATCAAGACAACCGTCAACATCAACGAGGATCCTCATCAGTATGCATACCGCGAGAACCGATCAACAGAGGACGCCATCTCCTCTGTGGTCCACACTGCTCTCACCCACCTGGATCAGAAGGACTCATACGTGCGCATGCTCTTTGTGGACTTCACATCTGCCTTCAACACCATGATCCCCCAAACTCTGATAGACAAACTATCCACACTTGGACTAAGCCCCTCCGTTTGTAACTGGGTACTAGACTTCTTAACAAACAGACCACAGTCCGTGAAGATCCACAACTTCTCCTCCTCCACCATTACCCTCAGCACTGGCTCTCCTCAAGGATGTGTGCTGAGCCCTCTTCTGTTCACTCTGCTCACATATGATTGTACAGCCACACATCCAGGCTGTCATATTGTTAAGTTTGCAGATGATACAGCGGTGGTGGGATGCATCACAAACAATGATGAGTCCAGCTACAGACAGGAGGTGGAACACCTGGAGAGCTGGTGCAAAGAGAATAATCTTCACATGAATGTGAAGAAGACAAAGGAGATGATTGTGGACTTCAGAAGGAACAAACACACCCACACCCCACTGAACATAAGTGGATCTGCAGTGGAAGTGGTCTCCAGCTACAAATACTTGGGTGTACACTTGAATGATAACCTCAGCTGGAGCAACAACACCACCAGCCTGATCAAGAAAGGTCATCAGAGACTCTACTTCCTCAGACGGCTGAGACGAGCTGGTCTGAGCAGCCCAGTCCTCACCTCCTTCTACAGGTGTGCAGTGGAGAGCATCCTGTGCTCCAGCATCAACGTGTGGCATGGAGGCTGCACAGTTGCAGAGAGGAAAGCTCTACAGAGAGTGGTGAAGGCTGCACAGAAGTCTGTTGGAGTCAGTCTCCCCACCATCACAGACATTTACACCTCCAGATGCAGGAAAAGAGCCACCTGCATCATGAAAGACCTCACTCACCCAGCACACTCACTCTTTGCCCCACTCCCCTCAGGACGGAGGTTGAGGAGCATCAAATGTAGAACCACTAGACTGAGGAACAGCTTCTACCCTGAGGCTGTTAGACTCATGAATAAATAAATAATAAGAATAAACACTGCAAAATATCACATCATGCTGATGCTGATCTGTTTTCTTGTTGCTGTGTTCATTTGTGACCATCTGCTCATACAGACTCATGTTCGTGCTGCTGTTTATAATGATGTTTTTCTACTACATTAGGGCTTAGTGTATTACTAGTTGATGTTTTTCTTAGTTAATCCTAGATGTTATTACTGTTTTTCTCTTGCATTTGTTGTTGGATGTAACTGGGACCCTGTGTACATAATCTCGTTTTCATCACATGTACCACATGCGGTGCAAATGACAATAAAGACTCTCTGACTCTGACTATCTGCGATTTGCGAGTGAACGGCTCCACCGAGGCGAATAACTAATTTATACGGCTGGAGCTGCAGGGGGTGGGGCACATTTAAAACTAGGGATGCACCGATCCACATTTCTCACTTCCGATCCGATACCGATACTTATTAACTCAGTGTCGACCAATACCGATACTTTCCCGATCCGATACTGTTCAGGTATTTGACTCTGTATAATGAAACTTTTGCACCCAAACTATTCATTTTAACATTGTGTGAGATAAACCCAATGAAGACACTCTTAAGCCTTACAATAGGGAACCCCCCTATTGTAAGGCTTAAGAGTGTCTTCATTGGGTTTATCAGAGCCAGAGAGTCTTTATTGTCATTTGCACCGCATGTGGTACATGTGATGAAAACGAGATTATGTACACGGGGTCCCAGTTACATCCAACAACAAATGCAAGAGAAAAACAGTAATAACATCTAGAATTAACCAAGAAAAACATCAACTAGTAATACTCTAAGCCCTAATATAGTGGAAAAACATCATTATAAACAGCAGCACGTTATCTCACACAATGTTAAGAAGGGCAGTCACAGATTGTGATTGAACACAAGTGCTCTTTGAAGCTTGATCGGAAAAGTATCGGCAGGTTTGATCCGATACCCGATACTTAAATAATGCTGGTATCGGATACCGATACCGATACTGGATCGGATCGGCCCCATCCCTATTTAAAACACGCCTAAAAAATCCTGAAACAGACATATCTTTATACACAGGTTGATCTATAACTCCAAAATTAATTGAGCTACAATTTTGAGACTTTTTACTCATTTACAACATTACAATTATGACATTTATAATGTTTATTGAAGAAAATATTGAAATTTACTTTACACGGTCTTTAATTACCGTATACAGTATCCAGATAAGAAGTAATGTTCAACAAGCTCTGTGATTGATGGATAAATTGATTTCCATCTTGCCATTGTTTCACAGGTAATGAACTGCACAATACTTCAATAAGACAACAGTTTCTGCAGATGAATGATGGACACAGCTTGAACCATTAAAATGAGCTAATAACCATAAAAGTCTGGGAGGTGACGGAAAAGAGGCTTTATTTTAGAATTATATTTTTGTGTTATTTTATTATAGAGACAAATTATGTTCCTTCAATTAAAAAAACACGTTTTAGGGAAGATTATTTCGTAAAAATTATTACATTTCTTCTATTTCAGGTTAATTCTAAAATTGAAACAGAAAATCTACGCAGACAATAAAGTATTTTTCCCTGGTACCTGCTCCAGTTTCCACAAGAACTTGACGGGCCGTGCAGCCGAGACGTCGGGCCAGTAGAAGAGGGAGAGACGGCAGCCGTGGACGGAAAGGGAGTAATGAGAGTAGGAGTCATCTGAAGAGAAGAAAAACAAAAAGGATTAAAAAAAAATTGGTGGACCTAGTTCTTCTGAGTAACCACAAAAAGAATAAAACAGTGCACTCTTTTATTTATTCTGACTTGTGAATTTCTTCAAAAGGTCTGCTTCTGTGTAAGTCACACAGTTACTGTATACTCACATGATTCACACAATATTTTTAGGCACAATTACAGTGTTTTACTGGCTTTCTGCTGTCCACTCAGCTGCACAAAGGTGACAGCTGGAAGTCAAGTGCCTTTTGGAACAGCTTGATATTTGTTGAAGGTAAAATCAGGTTTCTTTTTCGGCCTTGGTTTTACTTGCAGATTAGAATATGAGATGACGGTCATAAGTAACAGCATGAAATCACTGAAATATCCCATCAAAGAGTGTACGGTAAATCAGTGTCAGTAAAGTTCCAAAGGTGAAACGCACCATTCTTGACGGTGCTGCAGACAATAGTCTCCTCGTCCTTGCGATTTCCCCTGGACTGAGTGGTTGAAGCCTGGATGTTGGCACCACCCCTGCGCATCCACAGCTGGAGGGTGAAATGGTCACCTGACAGTGTGGACACGATTGAATCCGGCACCGCTGCAACATGATTCGACCCGTTGAAGGAGAAGACCAGAGATGAATCAGAAGAGGGAAGAGTGGGCAGAGCAGCAGTCCAGTTGGCTGCAGGAGATGGAGGTGGGAGGAGGTCTACTTCACCCCTGACAGCACCTGAGTACATGACAAAGGAAAATATAAAATAAAGGACATGGCATGAATAAAACAGATTTTGTTTCAGGATAATGGTTTTAGGTACGTACAGTATAGAGTAAAACTTACCACACAAGCGGCGTACAGATCTGTCGGAGTAGCTATCTCTGTCACAGCCCTTCCCAATGTGGCCAGTCTGGAGCTCTACGGTGGCCTGGATGTTCCACACCGTTTCTTCACAAGTCTCCAAATGCAGGCTGGGGAACAGAGGGATGCTTCCTGACCCTGGTGTGTATTCTACACGCTTTGTCCACCCTTGGGGAGGAAAAAAAAACGTTACACCTTATTGTGTTACATTTAAATTCTAAATGAATGAGAACTTTAAAGAATGGAGCAAACAAGAAATAACTGTCTAAAAAAAGAAGATTAAATACAAAGTAGAAACATAATGTGACAACCTGCAAATCAAATAAAGATAGTAATTTGTATGTACCGTAATAATAAATTAAAAAATCAAAGATTCTAAAATATTTTCTCAATCTGAAGAAGAAAGCTTAAAAAAAATTTGCTGACCATTGCATCACTTGTTCTATTACGCTCAATCAGATTTGTACAATTGAATGCTGAAGATGCCTTCAGATCATGTGCTTAAAACTGTTAAAGACTTAAACAAGCAGCCTCTGTCTGCTTTGAAGCAGCATCCACGACCTCCAGAAGTCAAACTTGACCACAATCAAGTGTGACATTACCAACAGTTTGTCAGATTTATTTGATTTCTGGAAAGAATTCCTAAATTACCACCGAGTGTCTCATATTGAGGCCCCAGCATCAATTTTTAGACTGGCTGATCTAAAGATGCGCCAAACTAAATGGCCATCCACATGCTTTATAACTTTAAAGTGAGAGTTTCACTCAAAAAACATTGAATGGAACAAGTAAACCAAATGTTTAAAGCCTTCACTGGGTTATTTCAGGACAGAAGAGCTATGTGCGATAATGATTACCGATCCAGCCGGGTTTGCAGGACGGCTTGACCGTGACGACAACCTGAGCGTCAGCTTGAGCACGATTCTTTCCACAATCGAAGGCAGTCACCCAGAAGGTGTGAACGCGCTGCCTCTTTGAATCCAAAGGCTCAGTGTTCTTAATGTTACCTAGGAGACAAAACATCAAAAGAAATGGAGAACATGACATAATGAGACAAACAGAAATACAGTAGTAAGTTACAGGTAGTCCCCGATTTACGAGCGCTCTGATCTGCGAGGTCCCAGACTTACGAGCTGCGAATTTTTGGAAAAAACGAAAAAAATACTGAGTTTTCATGTGTTTTTTCACTACAGTTAGTTAGTTAAGCATATAAACACACGTTTCCGATCATTTTTATGCACTCAAAAGTAGTTTTTAGATGAAAATAGAGTGTTTTTAGTCGCGCTAGCGAAAACCGTTCCAATTTACGAGCGGATTTCCGGATTTACGAGAGAAATGGCGGCCGTTCCAAATTACGAGATTTCCGGTTTACGAGCGCCTCGTTGTGACGGATCTCGCTCGTAAATCGGGGACTACCTGTAGTCAGCAGCAAACTTGTATGATTGAAAACACAAAACAGCTAAAAGTACTGTACATGGAAAACCCTTCAACAGCCCCAAAACGAATTAACAGAGCCACAACCGAGCTTAGTGCTTTGTCTATAGGAAGAAATCAAGAAGACAGGGGAAGACAAATAAATCTGAACAAGTAAAAAACAAAAAGTGTTTTTCTGCTTTTATATATACAGGTGAATAAACAGAGAGTATCTGTGAAGGGCTGACTGCACCCAGCATGCCGGCTGATAAACAGTAGGTAGGAAGAGAAGACGCTTTGACACGATGAGATGAAAAACAAAGAGTAGAAAGGGTCGAAACTGAAAGCGAAAAACCAAGTACTTTGTAAACAGACAACAAAAAGCAAACAGCATCTGAGAAAGGCGGGAACAAAAGGTCTCAGCTGCTGTCTGAAAAACAGAAAGGGGCCACTCATCTTGTGCAGAGCCCTTTAAGTTCTGGAAAAATCTGCAAAGTCATGCTAAAGCTGGGTCCATCTCAACTGCTGTTAAGAAAGGGTCACACCTGATCTCCCATCAAGAAGTCCCATGATTGTTGCATCTATTTACCCACCAAAAAAATAATTGAATTGAATTGTAAAGATATAAGCCAGTAGGATACTGCAAAAAAACCAAAAAACAGTTGTTGCAGAAGCAGAACAAAATCCCACCCCCGCAAATTCTATTTTAACATATTTTAGTTTACCTGAGTGGAGTATAAGATCCCTGCAACTCTTTTCAATTTTCCCTAAACAGACTTCAGTATCTCAGCAGTGGCTGCCGCTGTTTTTCATGTGCTGAGATCATCACATCACAGAACTGAACTAAATTAAAGCTTTGCTTAGAAACAAACATAAAATAGAAAATGTAATTATAGTCTGTTAGCGCTGCAGTCTCTGAATTAAAAGGGTGAGATAAAAATCTCAGTACCGTCGTTGTCAATAGCGAAGGGCACACTGGGAGTGATGATGTCATAGAAGCAGATCTGGCTGTACTGCGGGGAGCAGTCGGCATCCAGAGCCTCCACGCGCACGATTCGGTCAAACAGACGCCCCTCTGGGACCGAAGCCTCGTAGCGACGCTCGACAAACACGGGGGAGAACTCGTTGACGTCGTTTACACGAACATGCACAGTGGCTCTGAGGGGAGGAGGAGTGGGAGGCCAAACACAAGCGGAGAGGCGCAGGTTATTGTGACAACAGGAAGCTGCAGTAGTCTGTACAGAGCACAGTCTGACACACACAGAATGTAAAACTGTTAAAAAGCTCATTTCCAAACTGGGACTAAAAGATCTGACTTGTGGGATTTCTTGCTGTTGACTCCATCAGGTCCTTCTCCGCAGTCGTAGGCCTGGATGGTGAAGCTGTGCTCCCGCTGGCTCTCACAGTCCAGCGGCTCCTTGGACCGGACAAGACCCTCACCGGTGGAGCGGTCCAGAACAACAGCTTCAAACTGGACTGATCCTGAACCCAAGGGACCGTTATGAACCCGAAAACCACAGATTTCACCTGAGGGAGAAAGACTGTGTGAGACAGCTACAAAATCTGTTTACCATATTATACAAACACTCAGATATTTAAATTAGACTTTTTTTAATCACTTTTAACTTTAATTTTTTTTTGTAGTTTTCCTTTATGGGCTGATTACTGCAACACCTAATTTGAACTTTTTATTTTTCTGAACAGCTTTAAATTGGTCTCCTTCTGACTAATGAGCGTTGTTTTTCTTGGCTTTTTAAAATACCGTACTCCAAAAGCTTGTTCAATCAGGTAATCAGATATTTTACACAAAAATAGGTACTAAATATCTCTGTTGAAAACACCCCTAAATAGATGGAAATTAAAAGAAAATTCTATGCAAATTTTCAGTTTAAATGTATCTTTCTGCCTTTATACCTTTCTAGATGTGTGTAACTACTGTAATTAGGTTTTTTTAATCTGTCACAATTATCAATATGATTGGTAATTGTGACATGATTAGAAAATTGCTAAAAAAAGAGATATAACATGTTAGTACTTGTAACATTTTTCTAGAAAATTGAGTACAATAAACGTAAAAATACCAGATCATGATGTATTAAACCTGAAATAAGTCAAAGTCAAGTCAAAGTCAACTTTATTGTCAAAACTGCAATATGTGCAGGACATACACAGGATTGAAATTGCATTTCTCTCTGTCCCTCGGTGCAACAGTAAACATTTAAACACTAAAACACTAAAACATTTAATAAACATAAGCTTAAAATGAAATAATAAAAGTGTAATACTGTACTGTCCTGAGTTTTTGCATAGTAGTTTTTGCATAGTAGTAGTATGAAAGTATAAGTCACTTTTGGAAGAAAAAAAATACTTTGAATTTTATGTCAGCAAGTTATTTATACGTCACTACTCCCTTTTACTTGTTATAAAATTTCAGCTAAACTTTTTAATTTATAGCCTTATCTGGACTGCAGGTAAGACAGTTTAGCACATAACATCTCAGAGCCAGGTCTACGTAACATGAACAGAACGTTTTGTTTTTATGACAAGAAACAAAGCAAATATTTCCCCATGAAAATTACAATGTCAACACACAGCCTATGTTGCTCTCCAACCTGAAAACGCTGTTCAGCATCAATGCTGGTGACAAAGATTTGCAAGCTGTCCATAACATGTGCTCTAATGACCTAAATACAAGCCCAAATTCCAGTTTTAGAGCACGGATAACAACCCAGTTGGTCCTCATCCCCTTCAGCCCTGAGGAAGCACCATCTTTGGTTTCCAAAAGGAACTTCAAATTATAATTTAGCAGACCTCAAGTATACAATTATCTTTATGGTATACGTTTAATTTTAATTTGTGGACACAGCTGTGATGTGTGTTCACTAGCGATGATTGTTTTGAGTCAATTACTCTGATAGAACTGTCTGTTTTAATGTGCAAAGGGCCACTATTGATTAAGAACATATAAAAATAGCAACAAAATCTCCATGGATTTGATGGATCCTTCAGTGGAAGTATGAAGAAGAAATTCATAAATTATTTCCTTGATTTTTAATAAATGCTGTTTGAAGTAACCCTGAACATTTAAAAAAATTATCTTACTTATTACCAATTAACCTGATGTGTTGCAGACTGTTCCAGTCTTCTCTTAGCCCTCTTTTCATGCTATTTTAAAACATGATGCTGACTAAATCAAAATGTGGAACATATTTTAATTATGTGCAAATCACAAAATTATGTTTTACTTTATAGGGCAGCATGGTGGCACCCAGCACTCTCTGTGCATGCGTGGGTTTTCTCCAGGTACTCCAGTTTCCCCCCACAGACCAAAATCATGCATGTTAGGCTGATTGGTAACTCTAAATTGTCCTTAGGTGTGAGTGAGAGAATGAATGGTTGTTTGTCTTGTTTGTCTCTATGTGTCCATGTGATGCACTGGAGACCTGTCCAAGGTGTACCCTGCCTTTCACAGAGTGATGGATGGACATAAGCACAAGTGACCTCTGCAACCCAAAAAGGAAGAAGTAAAGATAATGAACGGATGGATGTTTTACTTTGTACTTTTTACATTGTGAAAACTAAAGTCAAGAAAATGTTCACAAAATGAGCCACAATGAGGAAGTTTTCCTATGTGTGTGTGTGTGTGTGTATATAT
>JBBPBX010033962.1:13783-32927 GCA_038048925.1 Garcialebias charrua
TAACCTTGATTTTTATTGGTCTAAAATTATGCATTTGGCAATTCCAACCATATATTTAAACAGGGGGAATGCCTAAGTATCACAAAGACCAAACATTATACGAAGGGATTTCCTGGTGCAGCTGGCAGAGAAAAATGGTCAAGTTTATAGGAAACTGAAAGGACTAGAATTGAAAGGATTATTTCAAAAGGCATGTCTGTTAAAAAGCATTGATTTAAAAGGTAGATTAGGAAGACTACATGCTACTTTAATTACTGGGATCACTAGACGGCATCTTTATGGACTCATTTTGTGCTCGTTCCAACTCATTTTAGCAGCATGAGCCACAAATGTATGTGACGAAGCATTAGAAATACTTATCTTTGCTGTTGTTGCGATACTGATAACTAGACTTTATTTTATGTATCACTTTATCTCAAACAGGCTGTCATCCAAATTGAATTAGGGGAAAAAAAACGTGATTCCAGAAGCGCCTCAAATAAAATACTTAGAAAAGCAGCTGATGTCTATCGGCTGACATAAGTCAAAGGTTCGTGCTCAAACAGGTAATTTCCTCTTCTTTCTTGACATGGGCTCAATATACTGTATATCAGGAAACCTTCATGTAATTCAAGTTGATTTTTTTGTAATTTGACTGAACACAGTTATTTCCAGGACTCTGAGGGCAAACATGATCACCTTATTTCATCAGGCTGCACAGGCAGAGCCCTGCTGATTGCTCCTGCAAAGAGAGGTTCAATTACACTATGATGGTCTAAAAATAGTGCACTCTGTGACTGAATACATTTGCCTTTATATTTAGGTGGTCTTTAGGGAAATAGTTCTAGTCTTATTGCTGAGAGAAGGTGTTTGCATTATTCACTATTAAAAGCTCAAGCAAACAAAACAAACGGGAATAAACCTCTGAGTGGTCACATGATTGCAGCATCATTCTGTCTGCAAAATAAAAGTTGGATGATTTTCTGTCTCGTCTGTGGAGACGAGCTTCAGTTTGGCTTTGCAGATGATTTGACCCATTTTTTATTTCTTTGTAGCAGCCATTCAAAAGACTCGAGTGCAAATCATTTTAAACATATGATTTCATAGCCCTCCATGGTGCTTGTTGCAGTTACCAGCATAGTGAAGTGGGGCATCTTTGTCCAAGGCAAAGAGAGGGGGGTTGAGCAGGACAGTGTTGTCGTTCTCCATAACGATCCCCTGGTACTCCGTTTCGATCCATGGCTTGTGCTTATTGGCTGAATGGCAGAGAGGACACCAAAGAGGCTTTGGGTTAAATGGAGCAATTAGAAGGAAACCAAAGCAGCTATTTTTAAACATCCAATTATGGTGGAGGACATGGTGGAAGCGTGTGTAAGGGGGAAACAATACGCAAAACATGTGTGACCGCAGTTTGATCATTTTCAACTCTCTTTTCCTCCATACTGACCACCTTCCCTTGTTCATTTCAAGCAACATCCACCAGCAGGATACATCCACTCTGTTTTGCCTCTGTTGCACAGAAACAAACAGAAAAGTATTGCTCATATCTAAACCTGGGGAGCCAAATAATGCAGAGGGAAAAAAAAGCAAAGTCAGAGTCAAACGCCTTAGGTTTATTCTGAGTTTAACCCTTAATTGCAAAACAATTATCAATCCTTGTGCCGAATGTTCTGTGCTGAGCGATCAAAGGCCAAGTTAATGAGCCAGAAGGTTGATGGTTTTACACTCCAGCAATGAGAAAAAACAAAAGGCGGCACGGCGTGCCCTCCCTCTGGTGTCTCCTAATGCCAGAAGCTGCAGAGTTTGAAATCAGACAGGAGCGCAAGACTTTTTTGGTTTGTTGTTTGTTTGGCAATCACAGTGAATTTTCTAGAAAATTTGAGTGGAACTAATTCTGGGTGAGAAGAGAGTCAACATAGACGAAACGCTGCTGGTTCTAAAACTGATCAGACTTCTTTCAGCTCAGACGCCAAGCTGTGAATGGTTTGAGATTTTTTTTATTTTTAAGTTTGAGATTTTTTTATTTTTTGCTTAAAACATCGCAGCTTTTACTATGCCTCAATGCTGAATTTAAAGAGGTTTATGTCACTGATTTAAAAAAAAACATCCATGTGTTGTGGTATTTTACTGAAGCACTCTCATCTCAAACATACTCTAACAACTAAAAATACATTTTGTATCATTTTTAGGCATTTACTTACATCAAACTCTGTTCATTGTTTCCTGAGATATTGTAGCTGACAATACGCAATTAAAATTATTAATTGCACAGTTTTGACACTTAAATACAAAAACGTGACAATATGGTTGATTTAGGATGTACATTTTTGAAAAATTATCAAGAAAAAAACAAATTTCGTCAGTATTTTTTTAATTGCCTGACTTTGTGCAAAAATGCTTAAAAATAACTAAAGCTCAACCATTTCTATTGAGTAGTAAGTATTTTTTGTGGGTGGGGGGGCGAGGGGGGGTTAGGCTCAGATTAAATGAGATGTCAAAATCCTTGACTATATTTTTCACCTGTTTATAAATAAAAACATCTTAAAATATATGGCAAATTTAAGTAATCATTACTTGCAGGAGAAAAATGGTTCTTTCTCCAACAATGAACGCATTCTTACCTTTAAACAACAGCTGATAAAACTCAGTCATTTCCACATTTTTGTAATCATCTAAACACCTGATCGTGTCTCCACTTAAAGGCTTATATTGCCAAAACTGTGAATTTCTTAAGTGAATATCTGTCAGACGAGTACCGGTAAGTAAATCTGACAGATCCATCCATGCCTGGCAGTCTGTAACACTCTAATTCAAACATATTTTTAGCTGGCACAATTAGGGAGGTTCAACACCTAGCGGTAATCCACCTCCTGGGTTTCCACAGTCTTCTGCATTTTTGTTTTGGTCATTTATCTCGTGCCCTCTGTCCTCCCCCTCCCTCTTTGCTTCTGTGTAGCATTAATCTGAGCATCAGGCCTGTGGATTACATTCAGGATTACAGTTGAGAGGCATCTCACTCCATCTCTCTGCCTGCCCCCTTTGGCACTGCTCCTCTTTCTGTCACTCCCCAGCACTCACTCGTCCACCCCTCCTCATCTGGACCCTTCAACCTGACACACACGTACTGTACGCACACAAAAGGCCCAGCCTCTCACACTTTTCTTTTCTCCCTCGTGTTGCCTGATCTCATATTCCTCCCTCTCCCATCATCCTCCTGCATCCCCCCCACCCCAGCATGTCCTCTCCTGTCACAGCTTCATCTCCACTTTACTCTTGTCATTTCCCTCTTCTTCAAGTCTTGCGTTGGCCTCTCCTTCTGACACACTCTCCCGTCTCTGTTCCCGTTTCATTCGCTCAGCATGATAATCATGAAAAAAAAAAATCTCTATAATGAATCTGCTAGCCTGGTTAAAACCAGACCCTTGTCCTTCACTTCGCTTCGTACTAGGAAGAGCAGTGAAGGGAAATGAGAATTGAGCGGAGCTGTGCAGGAAGGCGAGGGCCAGGCTATGAATCTGCCAAAGACAGAGGGAAATGTCTGTTTTCTCAGAGTCAAACTGTAGGTGAAAAAGGCACATGCACACAGGGTTATGAGCAGGAAAATGTTTATGTATGTGGGTTTGAATGCACTGTTTATGCATGAGGAATTCAGGCTTTATGACACAGGAATAACAATGAAGTCATCGGGTTTATTTCTTGAGCAAAAACAGCCACGGATTCACCTGAACACCCAGGCAGGTCCGCGTGTTACTATGGCAATGTAAACCATCATCTCAATACTTCACATTTACCAGTCAAAAAGGATGAGGAACTGACCTTTGTTGCCATTGGCAACCGAAGTCAAGCAAAGGAGAAGGAAGGAGAGAAAATTCATTCTGTCCATCTGAGGGAGGAAAGGAAACGGAGAGGAGGGGAGGTAACAGGGTGGGGTGAAGACAGAGAAGGGGGGTACAGTTCATGCATCAACAACTGATCAGCAGTGGACAGTACAAGACAGAAGCAGATCAGGCAGAACAGACAGGGTGTTACGTTCACTGCTGCGTTTGTGCAAAAGCACCAGATAAATAAAGTGTCATGGATGTAACGCCTGGAGGAGTGCAAAACTATAGCAGAGTTGACTGGACCTGTAATCCATGAAGCATTTTACCTTAATGCTGCTTTGACTGGCATGCTTGCCCAGCCTGTGGAGTACCAACACATGAATGTGTGTGGAAATGTGTTTGTGGCGTGATTAGCCCCGGGTTTTATCTATCACCAATCCCAAGATTTTGACAACACACACACACACAACAGTCAAACAGAGAGAGAGAGGAAAAAAAAAACAGCATGCGGCTCCATCCGTGCAGGTTGTCCAGGCTAAATAAAACACTCACGTTCAGAACTACAAACATGCTATGCGACAACAATTTCTAGCCGATTTTCATCACAAGCTAGTAACGACACGCGCTTCGTGGCTAAATAAACGAGGAAAGATTAGACCCGCTGGTGGGGCCCCGAGGAGTAAAATGTCGCAGAAATACGGATTTTTTGTTTGTTTCGTTTGACATTACCGTGTGGTGAGCGTGGTGATGCTCCGGGTTGTTGGTACCTGCTTCTACGCTCGCAGCATCCGCCTCTCTCGCCCCTGCCGATCGGCTCGGCAAACCCCGGAGGACCGAGCACCAACTGACAAACCTCCAGGTGAAGAAGAAGAAGACGGGAGATTCTACTCCGAATGCCCGAAAGCGGTTACGAGAAGCAGGAAGGAGGTGCAAGAGACCGACAGATGTCCTTGTTGTTTTAAAAAAAAAAAAGTTAAACGACGGGAACATTACGCTGACGTTCTATCATAGACGTTCCCTCCCTCTCGGCGTGTCTTAACCCGCCCACACTGCGTCCTTCACTCTGGCCCCCACCAGCTCTGAAGGCAGCAGACTGCTGCTCTGGCTGTTTTCTGACTCCCGACACAGCAATTCATCTCATCCCGTCATCTCAGGGTCTGCTTATTGACTGGCACCCTCCTCCACATTCATTTTCCTCCCCCTTTTTAAATTAATTTGCACATAATTCACACTGCTGCTCAGTCCTCTACGAGATGACGTCATCCCTCACAGGAAAAACATTGTGCACACATAACACAAAGTGTTTGAAATCCAGCATTTTATTGAACAATACAAAACTGTATTTGAAAATCAGCCTCGCCTCCCACTTTTGTACATTTGCGAAGGGTTAGGAAGAAAACAAAAAAACCAAACAAAAAATAGTCATCTCTGGAAATAGCAGTTCATTAATTAATAATAGTCACCATGTCATAAATATGACTGGAATCTGGACCATTGCTACAGTGAGGTTTGTCGAGCGTGTGAAAGGACGGCCGAGCTGAAGTTTCCAAAAGAAGAGGCATAATCTCTAAAATATATACATCGTACAGGTATTCACATCAAGGGATATGATGCCAACGCATTGTGTTAGAAACCAGATCAAACCAGTTTTTCTTCCAAATGAGACAAATTTTCAAGTAATCAGCCTGCAGCCTCTAAAACAGATACAATAAATAAGTGCGGTTCGCGTTCAGATTTGTGCATTTCGGAGTGAAAAGTCTGACTTGAACTGAGGCAGACGGACAACGGAGTGGCGTAGGCGGAGGGAGGATGTGGCAAGAGCAAACACGCAAGCAAAAAAATGAAATAAATTAGGAAAGGCGGGAGAACAATGCAAAGTTGTTTTGTTAAATCTTGTTCAAAAACTACAAAACGTTCTTGTTCAAAAAACTGTTAAAACTTTATAAAAATCAAGTCTTTTATTACAAATGACAAATCAAATTCAGAAGAAATGAACTGTAAAAACATTCATTAATTCAAGGCCATTTTGAGTTGGGTGTTAGTGTACAGTGTGTGATTTACAGTGCTCGTATAACCACTAGCAGCCGTTTACAAAGAAAACAAGACCCTGACTTTAATCTTTTGAACCGTTCTGCAGGAAAATAAAAAGGGTGGATGTCGTATCATGACATCAGGACGTGTCTTATACGCTGGCACTGCACTTAAACCTCTTGTACAGGCTTAGTGTTGCTGCTAGATGTGGGTGTCAGACGTGGGACCAGAACAATGAAACAACAAAACACACAGGGTCCAAAAACAGACTCGGAACCTGTGACTCATAAGTGCAATCTTGTGTCGACAGCATGCACGTCTCTCAGGTTGCACAAGTCCCTTGTGTCCTCCATGTTTGAAAAAATAAAAAGGAAAGAAGCGATAATGATCAAGAAAAAATAAACCTTGTCCCAAATTGGCTCACAATTAACCCGTGTGGCACAACGGTAATCTCCTGTAAACATTTCTTCGAATGTTTATAAAAACCACCCCTCCCACTTAAAAACACAAAAATATATATATATTTTTTCTTTACATGAACATATTCATATATTTATATATTACTAAAGGCCTGAAAACAGTGTTTGCACTGTTCCTTGAACGTCACAGTTCCCTTCAGAGGATATTCAATCTCAGACGGACCTGAAAGGAAACAAGACTTCTGAAGCGGTCGTTCGTCTCTGGGTTGACGTCAGCAGCACGAGCATGGAGTGTGCCTACATACCATGCCAGGTTTCAGAACCGGGGCTTTAGTCCTGCTTTCTCTCGCTCCGGTCTTTCTTGGGTACCAGAGCCTTACGGAGGAATGGCACGATTAAATATGCCACCAGGAAGAACACGTGACCACAGAAATAGACGGAAGAATACACCTGAAAAACAAAGAGACAAAATGTGTATAGGTTTATCAGTCTTTAACACAAACTCCTAACTCCCTTCACTTTCCTGTACGTCTCCTAATAAAAACCTACTTTTAGTATTAAAGTGTTCTTTGCTATATACTGTACAGTACTGCCTTTAAGGCCTTCCAGAAGAAATAGCAGAAAGAGCTCCATGGAGCAGCAGCATTTTTCTTTCCAACAGATGAGTCTCTTGGCACAGCGGGGGCTCTGACATAAAAAAATAAAAAATACAGGATCCTCTGGCAAATACCGTTTATTTTAGCTTAATTATTGCTGCGACACACTGCAACGCCACAGAGGAAAGCCGAATGTGGCCTGATCTAATTGTTGTAATCAGATTACTTACAACACTTTAATGTAAAAGCCTCTGATTGCACAGAAAACCCGAGGGCTGGGTTCTGGCAACACTAGAACTTTAAAAAAAATTACTTCAAGCATCAGAACTTTGCTTTTAGTGGTTGACAAGTGAATTAAATATTTTTTATATGAAAAAGAGCAACGGTACAAAAGTAATTAAGAATGTGTGGGCATTGCTTTATCCATTAAGTAAAAAAAAAATCATGCACGTAATAAAAATGAGATCCGTGTCATAAAACTCAGGAGGACTCCTCTTTCACAAACGCGCTCCTTCCAAGCTGAGCCCTCCAACTTCTTATTTACAGAGCACTTCTGATTTTAAATTACTGTCACCCTTAACAGTCTCCAAAGCTGGCTGAATAATAAAAGTGACAACAACAAAAAAAAGAACAGATCTTTAGACTGGTGTGGTTTCAGGAGATTTGTGTTTACCTTGAGCCATTTGTCATAGGTGAAGAGGCAGAATGGCACAAGAGGATAGCCCATGAAGAGCCAGTGGAAAAACTGCTGAACTACATAGATGAGGGGGTAGAGCTGGCTGTTGGCCAGTTTTGTCAGCAAAGGACTGTCCTGCACCAGAGCCTGGACCTGCCACACAAACACATGCATAGAATACAAATGGTAAATGGTTGTAAAACACAGCAGAACCAACACATACCGGTAATCTGAGCTCTAACAGAGCTTTGGGTAAAATGTGGCCAATAACTATTTGGAGTCACCTCTGTCCCATCCGTTAGCAGAATATGTCATGAAACATTGGACAGATTTAAACAAAATGCATAGAAAATACAGTAATCATAATTTTACCACTGGTTATGTTATGGGATCAATTTAATTTAAGATGTCCACTACAGCTAAGCAGCATTTCAGGGTATATACAGGAATAATGAAGTTAATTTCAATACCTTTTCAAGACTTTTTAAAGAGGAACTAAACCCCGGTCTAAAAACGTGTTTATGGCAACATCTATGGGTTGAACATAGGTATTGCAGCTTAATTTTCTTATTGGTCTAGGATTCTCACTGTGACACGTTTTCTCACTCTGACATCACAAAGGTGGTTCAAGCAGAGCCAATCCCCTGCAGAGATGAGAAGGTCCTGCAGCATTCATACCTTATATGGAAGTGCCACATTTCACTCCTGACAAACGGTTTTACTTTTCATTTTTTATCCATTTTTGTAAGCCTTTGGTTTTGGATGGAATGGGTGGAATAGATAAATACATCTACATGTTTATACTTTGTTGTTGCTTGGTGTATGTTGTTGGCTAGAGGTTTAATTTGTTTTAGGTTGTTGCTGGTGGAGGCGTGAACAAAAGCACAACTCTACCTCCACCCCTCCTTGTCTCTCGACACGCCCATTTTCAGGGAGATTTTCAAACTGCTTCAGGGGGAAGAGGTACTTTCTCAGCCTGTGTTTAGTCGCACTTTAAAGACCTTACCGTCATTTTTTTTATTAAGCAACAAATCTTTGATTTACAAAATTGCTGTTGTTTTCAATTAAATCTGTGAATCTGAAACCTACAACAGAACTGAGATACAGTGGAAAGAAAAAAGTTCAAAAGAAGAAACTGAACCACGACTAGGTTTAAGAAAATATAGCTTAAGTTACAACAAGACTCGTAGCTATTTTAAAGTAACTTGGTTGAGCAATGGCGAATAACCACTAGACTGAGGAACAGCTTCTACCCTGAGGCTGTTAGACTCATGAATAAATAAATAATAAGAATAATCACTGCAAAATATCACATCATGCTGATGCTGATCTGTTTTCTTGTTGCTGTGTTCATCTGTGACCATCTGCTCATACAGACTCGTGTTCGTGCTGCTGTTTATAATGATGTTTTTCTACTACATTAGGGCTTAGTGTATTACTAGTTGATGTTTTTCTTAGTTAATCCTAGATGTTATTACTGTTTTTCTCTTGCATTTGTTGTTGGATGTAACTGGGACCCTGTGTACATAATCTCGTTTTCATCACATGTACCACATGCGGTGCAAATGACAATAAAGACTCTCTGACTCTGACTCTGATAAGAAATAAACAGAGTAATCATTACATGTGGAGCTGGTGGAACACAGAAACTCCTGATAGACATCTGCGTTTTGTGGCTAGCTGCACTTTTGTGGCTAGCTCCAGTCATATGGGACTTCAAGGCGTTTATGCCCATCGAGGCTACGCTCGTCTTTTTTTTTTTACAAAATGTACAATAAGCCTCGCGGTTATTCTCTGCGACAGGCCTCAGCCGTTCTTGAAATTCAGGTATCTCCAACCAGGAGTCCGAAAACTTGCATTTACCTATTGTTCTCACGGTCTCGCGGCAACTTACTCGAACACACAGACTCAACTTGGAGATAAAGCAGCCGCGCATGCGCACAAGATAGGCCTAGCTGTAAAGGCTGTTGTAACCGGACACTCTAAATTTGTGCGAAGCAGTTTCCGAATCCTCCGCGGTGAGGAAAACAAATATTAGTCATACATACTTTTTGCTGTCAAATTATTTAAAACTAGAACAGCAAAAAAAAAAAATACCTCATCAAATCGCTTTCAAGACTTTTTAATACTTTTCAAGACCCTTAATTTTCCCAAAATTGATTGATCAACTTTTAATAACTTTCAAGACCCCGCGGACACTCTGCATTTGCCAACACAAATTTTTTTTATATTTATGTCAGTTTTACAAATATTGAATTAAAACTTGTTATACTACATCTCATATAATGTTATTATTAAGGTTTAACCAAAACATTTATAACTTTGTCCCATGTCATCATAAGACAGGTCTCAAGTCTAAAACTCTGGAATGAAAGGAAAAATGCGACATGCATTCTTTGAGGAAGTTTTATATATGTAACTACCATTTAATTATAAGATCTGCAGGGAGGTGTGTTTAATCAAAGTTTCCCACTTTGAGTTAATCAACAATTTTTATGACGCAAACAAAAACAAACACTGAAGGTTTCAGCTTCACATATTTAACCGTTATCAACCTTGACGTTGTTTTGCACCTAAATCATACCTGTCTCTCCACTGTGATGATGAAGAACTCCATAGAGAAGCACAAGATGTACCCAGAGTGAAGGCCGTGCCAAATGGTCAGAAAGAGCAGCGTTGACACGTGAGACAATGTCTTATTGCCCAGAAACTTCAGCCGCTTGAATACGTGCCTTTAAAGAAAAAAAAGTCAAAGTTTTAAATTTCTTCATGGCCATGAATCTGGATAAAGCAGCCAGAAACACTTAATGGATCACCTCTCACAGTGGCGTGCACTAATGTACCTGCAAGTTGTTGTTGCATGGCAACAGAGTTACACTATGCAAGTACTGTATTCAGTTTTAGTGTTTTAAAAAAAATGTCTAATATTTCAAGTGCAAACATATTTTCAGTTTGCAAATCAGAGCCCAGCCTCTCCCTGAGCTGTGGCTCTGAGGCTGACGAATCAGAACACAAAGTGGTTCTGTTTGGTCGAGGCTGATGCACTTCAAAGTTTCTGCGAGACAGCAGGAGTCTAAACTGGCAAAAGCAATCTGACGACAAGACATTGGTAGCTTGGTTCAAATTGTTTTCACAACTTTCAAAGCCAAATACCTAAATGCAACACAGCACAGTTTTAAAATGTATGCAGATGGAAAACAACATGCCAACTCTGGGGTGTCCAAAGTGCGGCCCGGGGGCCATTTGTGGCCCTTGGAGTGATTTTGTGCGGCCCACATTTGCAGTTTAAGAATGGTAGAATTTTGCCCCGTAGGCTTCAGAGATTGATGCAGATGTAGACATTACGCAAATTTAATGGTGATCATTTTTATATAATTTTTAGATTTAACAGTAAAACAGAAAAAAAAATGTTAAAATTTGCAGTATTAAAGGTCCACTGACATGATTTTTTTAATATTCATAAAATTGCTCAAAATATATATATTTTATCATTTAAATATGTTCGTTTTTGCAAACAAAATGATAAATCACTTTAATTTTGCTTTAAAAGTGATTTTGAACTTCAAGCCGTGTTTAATCATGGGAAATCCGATTACACGCGAACGCACCATCTGTGATGTCACACCGGGCAGAGCTCTGGGCTTGTCACAGTGCGCAGGTATGAGCAGCTCGACATGAAGGTAAGTCTGATACAGCATCAGACCTAAATTAGATCCTGTTGTTTCTTGTTCCATCACCCAAACTATTTTCTGCTTCCCAAAATGAAGACAAATAGCTCAAATCTGGGCGGCCATGGCGTAGTGGTAATGGCAGTCGTCCCCCGATCGGAAGGTTGGCGGTTCGAATCCCGGTTCCCCACACCATGTGTCGTTGTGTCCTTGGGCAAGACACTTAACCCCGAGTTGCTCCCGGTAGGACTGGAAAGCACCTTGCATGGTAGTCTGCCGCTACCGGTGTATGAATGTGTGTAGCATTCAATGTGTGTAGCACTTTGAGATTTTCACTAATGAAAAGTGCGTTATAAATTGAATTCATTATTATTATTATTATTATTATTATTATTATTATTATTATTATTATTATTATTATTATTATTAAATCTTCACATAGATTGCTAAATTCGTCCAGTTTTAAATTGTCCGCTATTAAAGACACCACAGCCCTCTGCCCAGTGTGACATCACATATGGTGCGTTCGAGTGTAATCGGATTTCCCATGATTAAACACGGCTTGAAGTTCAAAATCACTTTTAAAGCAAAATTAAAGTGATTTATCATTTTGTTTGCAAAAACAAACATATTTAAATGATAATATATATATAGTATATATATATATTGAGCAATTTTATGAATAGTAAAAAATTCATGTCAGTGGACCTTTAAGTTTAATACAATCCTTGGGCAATAAATCATAAAATCAAATAAATAAAAATTAATTAATAAAAGTTTTAAATGTTGTGGATTACAACAACTTAGAACACCTTCTTCACCAAAATGAGTCAATTTTGTCCTTTCTCCAAAATACAGTTTACATTGAGTTTTTAAAAAATCACTGAAAATATGTAAGCTTTTTTAAATTATTATTATTATTATTATGAAATGTTTTATATTTGTATTTTTGTGGCTCATGACTCCTTTCATCTTAAAGGTTTTGGTCCACATGTGAAAATGTTTGCACACCCCTGTGTTAAATAAACTAACAAAACGTGTACTGAAGGAACAAAAAGAATTGTAAACTGGATATCGAACACCATTTTTCCCCGCCAAATGATTCTTCATAAAAGGTGAATATTACTATTTGATTTATGACATGACATGTGAAAAAATATTTGCGCAAAATACTGCACCATTAACATACTGACTGCCAGACGAAGCAAGAAAAGAAGGTAAAGATTTAGAGGAACTTATTGCTCCATCACCACAGCGATTTAGTGACCCATAAACACCCCCACATCTGCGTCAGAAACATTTGTTTTCTGTCCTTTTCCTAATTGTTGCCATGATTTACAGCAAAGACTTGTTCAGCAGGCTCATTTCAGTTTATTGACGTTCAAAGAGCTGCTTTGTTTTCACCATTTATACTTAAATTTGTGCATTTAGAGAAACAAATTATAGGAAGTGGTACCCATGAGCACATTTCCAAGTGGATCTTAATTTATAAAGATATAGACAGAAACGAGCATGCGTCTTAATATAGAGGTTATGAGCTATTGTGCCAAGCTGGAAATGTGTCATATCTCCAATAACTCAGAACCAGTAAATCTGGTAAGGCTCAGATGTCCCAGCTTTTAACCAACCTTGAACGCAGCATTGCCTTTGTGAACCTGGAGTGGCAAGAAAATCTCTTGTGCGACTACTTTTGAGACTGGTTTCTCTTCATAGCATAAAAGGTTTGTGGGACTATAGCCAACCTCCCAGGTAATGGACGCAAGAGAAAATGCAATCCCAGGTTGAGCAGACGGGATAGTGAGGATGGCAGAAAAAGAGCCAAGAAAACCATCCAAAAGTGCTGAAGCTGAACTCCACAAGTTGCATTGCTGTCTAATCATATCATCAGTCACATTATGAGTCCTAATGTGCTCCATGGAAGAAAACACAGGAAGGTTTTACTACTACCAGATTAAAACAAAAACATAGGAAGTCACCAAAATGCATGTTGATAAGTCCCAAAGTTTCAGAGAGGGATTTTTGGGACCAATGAGAGCAAACTGGAGCTTGTTGTCTGGTTACATCAGCTGTGTTTTTTTAATTATTGAGGAAGAGTCCTAACAAATTTATCCATCTCTGTGTATGTTATTTGAAATATAACAAACCCCGTTACCTTTAATTTTGACGAGCAACAGTCGGTACAACAATCTCACAAATCATTTACCGATCCAGTTAAATTAAAGCCAATCGTTAGTTAACTGCCTGAACAAGTGTTGTGACCTCAAAAAGTAGAGGGACTATTATTAGGCGTTCCGTTGTAGGTTAAATAATTAGATCATTGACGTGTCAAGTCTGTACCGCATTCACTAAAGGCCCGAAAATGGTTCAGTATAATCTCAGTCATCAGTGCAGAGTTTAACGACTATATCAATTACATTTAAACAGCCAATTTTCATTTTGTTTCGGAGCCAACCTCCTCTGCTTTCTGCATCTGAAGCAGTTTGAAGAGTAAGCAGAAATCGTTAAGGCATTCAAGGAAATGGACCATGTAATAAACTGTGCGCTCGATAAATAAATTGCTTTGTTCACTATGATATTCATCAAACTGAGTCGCGTTCTGAAAGGATCTCATGTGTGAAGATTTGGCTAGAAAACTGTCAACGATTCCTTTCAAACACTTACTGTGTCCTTTTCCTCTTGCTTTTTCTAGTGTTAAATAAACGTGTGGATCAAGGTCTTTGATGTTAAAGAACTGCTATTTATACATAACTGAAGCCTCCGCCAGTCTATTATCTGAGTAAAATTTTAACTTTTACAACACTGCTTTAATACAAGCTCGGGGACAACACAGATTTGAGTCGACACTAACCGAGCTGCCCAGGCGTTCGTGTTGATGTTGAAAGAAGCTATTGTTCCTCCAAAAAGTGGCGTTGTCTCAAAGGTCCACACCCTCATATTGGCACAGGCGTCCCACTGGTGCTTACCATCCACAACGCCATTGTAGCCTAGACCACACAATATACATACACCCTCCTAAAAGTAAAAATGAAAACAGGGTTTTTGTTAATGCAGGGGGGGAAAAGCACACACAAAAAACATGTCTCTAAACTTTAAATCATGCATTAAATGGATGCAAAATGAGGTGCAAAAGATAAACTAGGACTCAATTGTGCTTAGTGTCAAAAGCAAAGTTTTTTCAAATTCTTTTTTTTTTTTTTAAAAGCACACGAGACTCTGCAAGAAAATGAAAATAATTTGAAAGAGGAAAAGGTAAATCGCTGACGCCTTTTCATGCCAGAGTTTTAGACTAAAATCCCCTGATGATGAGAAGAAATGGGGTTTAAACTATTTTGGTCAAACCTTCTTATTGACTTCAAGCATGTGATAATGTTAGATCTGTTGATGCTCAGAGTATGTGTTGAGGATGACTCTCGGCTACTACCACATCACATCAAACTTTATTTAAATGTCTGCACTACTGATCGGGTTATAGTCATTTTTCTAAAGTTGATTCAGGCCGATTAGCTGTGGCGACCATCTTTAATTGGTTTGTGTTTGGGGCTGAACAATTTATTGAATTTGCAATAATATCGCAATACGATAAAACAAGATTTTCTAATCGCGAAGGCTGCGATTTGACTGGTCACGTGATCTGGTTACATGACTTGTAAGTGAGCAGAGCAAAACAGAGCAGGGAGCAGGAGAATTCAACACTGCGCTATGACTGGTTGCACAATGGCATAAAGGCGGGTTTATACTTCTTGTCGCACGTCTTTTACCCCCCGTTGAGTGAAAAAAAGTTGTGCAACTTCCGTCTGCACTCCTGCTGCGATCCCCCGGTGACAGCAGTCTTGTACATGGCCCCCAAGCAGAACTCCAAGACGCGGACGATGCGGCTCGCAACGTGTGATTGGTTCAAAGTTTGTGGGCGTTTTTTGTTTGGATGTCCATATATGGTGTATGACACCGCTACACGCTACCCGCTACTCTTTTAGAAGCCGGTTTTTGTTTTTGCTTTGACAGACATGGATAGTTTTGAAGAGAAACTCGCCGAGGCGGTCCGGAGCGGGGATCCTGGCGGGACCAATCCAGTTCCTCCGTTATACCTGTCTTTGCAGTGGCTGGACACATACATTAAACACCGGGGGACGACTACAAACATTACAACAGCCGACATAAGAAAAAATGGACCTTGAAATAGCAACAAGCCTCGGTGGCTCACTGGAAACGTGTAGGGTTTCCACTCCAAAGCTTTTCTCGACTCGGGTTCGAATCTCACCTGGTTGAAGTTATTTTACGTTTGTCTTTTATTGGATAAAATAAAAAATAAAAAAAAGGAGTTAATATGCCTGTGGTTAACACAAAATCCTTTTTTTAAATCCAATAAAAGACAAACGTAAAATA
Organism: Garcialebias charrua; assembly: GCA_038048925.1. NCBI lineage: Eukaryota > Metazoa > Chordata > Actinopteri > Cyprinodontiformes > Rivulidae > Garcialebias > Garcialebias charrua. Next base: position 29,357 of record JBBPBX010033962.1, read on the forward strand.
ACTTCAACCAGGTGAGATTCGAACCCGAGTCGAGAAAAGCTTTGGAGCGGTAAACCTACGCGTTTCCAGTGAGCCAACGAGGCGTGTTGCTATTTTAAGGTCAACGTTTCCTTTAAACAATCCGCCCCTCAGAAAATCCTGGCTACGCCCATGATAAAGGACTCACAAATCGAGGTAATGGAGCCTATCATTACATTAAATCCGTTTGTCCTGATAAAACATGCAGTGGGAGTGCGCGTGACGTATGCAGTGGGAGGGAAGAGGGAGGGATTATAATAATAATAATAATAATGTCCTTTTTTGTCATCTGTGTATGTTTCCCATACACAGACGAAATTCATCTCTGCATTTAACCCAACCACCACCAGGTGGTGCAGTGAGCAGCCATAGAAAGCGCCCGGGGAGCTGGAGAATTAGGTGTGCACTCATAGACACCCCAAGGTGTGTAGTGGCCGGGGCGCGAACCCGCGTCCTTCGGGTCTCAAGTCGGAAGCCCTGCCACTACACCATCTTGGCTTATCCCCACGTCTTTTAGAAGTATAAACACTCAATGTGGTCGGTGACACACACGCAATTACGTCATCGCTGGGTTCACTCAACGGGGGGTAAAAGACGTGCGACAAGAAGTATAAACCAGGCTTAAGGCTCGGCAGGAGAAAGAAAGTTTGGTACAAAGAGGGGCTTCAAGTCCGGTGTTTGGAATTATTTTGGCTATTAAAAAAAAGAAGGCGCTGCACATGTACTGTATTGTGCAGAACCTGCCTTGCTGCTGTTGCTACGGTTTGAGGTAACACCACAAATCTTTATCAACACTTAAAAAACACCACAAAGCCATTTACAATAGTTGCATGGCTAGAATGCCAATGAAAGTGCTTCAACTTCAAGTAAGCAAAGTAGCAACCGACAGGGATCACTGACCGAACTGTTTGAAGGTATTACTCTGTATGAACATAATTTGAAACGGCACGTGGAAATAAATCAAGTAATAACGGAGTTCATAGCGAAAGGCATGATGCCCATTAATATAGTGACCAAGCAATGGATAAGTGGTACAAAATGTCCTCGCACACATTTTAGCCAAGTTGCTATCCTGCAGCTATACAAAAAAATGGAGCAACAGAGCTGCAAAACTGTGTTGTTTTTTTGCAACTGAAACAGATTGATTTATTGCTTGTGTTTGTTGAACAGTACATGAGAAGAAGACGATGAAAAATAATTGCATATTAAATCGTAATTGCAATACTGAGGTAAAAAAAAAAGTTGCTATTAGAATATTTTCCAAAATCGTCCAGCCCTAGTTGTGTTTAAGATGTGGTCATTGTGTTTCACAAAACTCTGTCCAGTGGTTCAAAAGATATTTTGCTAACAGGGTTGACGCCAAGAGTTAACGCTCAAGTTTTAAGCAAAACTAATGCACAATGCGTAGTGCTTGAATTTTAGGTCAATATCTGTAATTTTGACATTATAGCAATTTTTGTATTTCCTAAAATCAGTTGGCTTAGATGACTAATAATTAAATTAAAATAAAAACAAGACGTACAACTAGTTCTGTGTTTTTTAAGTATAGCATATGAATGAAGCGGAAATGCTGCTCTGTGGTGTTTTATTAGCACATTGTTTTTGAGAAGAATCATGGCTGATTGCACTCTGACGTCTGGTCAAGCTGCCCTTTCAGATGACACAACCTTCAGCCTCTGACAAAAGTTGGCGCCCTGTGGGATAAAATGTTTTGGAGAATAAAAATGTCATCTTGGTTTCTTAAGTCTGGCGTGTTCTGGTGTTTTTCTTCACTGGAGCAAATTTCAGAGAATTAAATTTATAGAAGTCACCACGCTGGGTGTTTCCGGTCTCGCCGTTTTAAACATGACTATTTCAACACCAACACTTTTGTATGATTGCAACATTTTAAGGTTTGGACAGAACAATATAAAGTCTAAATACTTTCAAAGCACCTCAGATCAAAGCGATTGTTGCCACTGAATAATTGTTGGTTGCAGCACCAACAACAGCAGCCACTAAACATCCATGAGTTGAAGCACTTTGAGCCGAGGCCTTCAAATACACAAAACTCTTAATATTTCCCCAAAACTACGACAGAGCTTTAGGGCCACGCTAAGAAAATAAATTGAAAGCCATAAAATTACGAGAATAAAGTCGAATAAAGTCTTATGACTTTATTATGACTTAGTATTATGAGAATAAAGTTGAATAAAGTCTTAACGAGAATAGTCGTAAGACACTTTTTTTTCAGCTCTCGTTTATTTATTTATTTTTCCACAAGTCAGATCCACTATGCGACCCGTCAATCAATCCAGTAGGCGTGTAAACACATGAACAATCCAAAGCTAAATGCTCTTTACCTGCAGAGAGCTATACTGTAGCCCATCAGAGTGTACCACCTTACTGTAAGGAGGTTCAAAGTCCTGATACTGATAATAATCTGATGCTGATGTGCTAACAGATTAACTATCTCCTTATTTGTAAAACCAACACCAAAGTATAACTTAACAAGATGCTCAACATTCTTCATTTTACCACAGTTAAAATGCAGTAAACCCTGCTTTATTGTGTCAGAGTTCGGATAACATTACGACTCATTTATCTTCGAATTGGTCATTTGCTGACACGCCTATCTGAATTGATTGACAGGTCACGTTGTGGATCCGACTCGTGAAAAATAGAAATAAATAAAAACGAGAGTTGCAAAAAAAAAAGTCTCGTACAACTTTACTCTCGTAATTATATGGCTTTTAATTTTATTTTTTCTTAGCGTGGCTCTAAAGCTCTGTCATAACAAATCATAATATTATAGGGCGGCCGTGGTGTAGTGGTAATGGCAGTCGTCTCCCGATCGGAAAGTTGGCGGTTCGACTCCCGGGACCCGCACCATGTGTTGTTGTGTCCTTGGGCAAGACACTTAACCCTGAGTTGCTCCCGGTAGGACTGGAAAGCACCTTGCATGGTAGTCTGCCGCCACCGGTTTATGAATGTGTGTAGCATTCAATATATGTGTAGCACTTTGAGATTTTCAGTAATGAAAAGTGCGTTATAAATTGAATTAATTATTATTATTATTATTATTATAATGGAGCAAATGTTCGCTGCACAGCATCCAAACAGTATGATTGTCCCACCAGGTTTTCCTGCATGCAGCTTTTTTCAGTTGCACTGCATCCTCAAAGAGCTTAACTTTAGTTCCTTCTGTCCCAAAAATAAAGTGTTTTATGATAATCTATGAAAAGTTTTACAAACTTTACTTTTTCTTCGACTTCCTTTCGCAAGCGGTGTCCTCTTTGACCTTTGAGGTACCTCTTGGTTTAGTCTGAAGTACATCTTTGAGCTGAAGCCAGCTCCAACGTTCAGGTCAGCCTGAAGCTCTCAGTTTTATTTTCTGCAACAATTTTTCACTGATATATCTCACAGTGTTCCTCCTCAGCATTGCCTCCTGCAGACATCTGCAGCTTGATGATTGAAAAACTTAACAACTCTTAAAAAAAACTTAGTCTTTAGTCAAATGTTGTTGTTTTTTAACCAATATTTATAAAACACTAATTTACTGGGGTAGTAACAG
>JBBPBX010033963.1:0-12208 GCA_038048925.1 Garcialebias charrua
ACACACACACAGGATTATCACATGGACTTTGTGTGTTTTTTTTTTCTTTTTGTTTTCCTCTTCATTATAATGAAAAAGGGCAATGTAACCACTGGCTTTGTCAGACCACTGTTAATTACAAATAATTGTCATGATGGCATTTAATTTTTATAATTGTCTTCTTTGATGGTCAGACACTAATCCCTTCCTCCTCTGCTCTGGGTAAAACTGTATGCATGTGTGAGCACACTGAAATGTGCATCTTATTTATTTTTATCTTTTTTTCTAATGTGAAAATTTTAAATGTTTGCATATTCTCAAGTTGTATCAGATTTTTTTTAAATTAAAAGTAAAAGCAGTTTAACTTTTCACCCTCAGAACAAAGTTGCATGGCTCAAACACCACCTACTTTCCATAAGATCATGAAGCGCTTCCCATGATGAGATAATTAGATTGAAATGATTAGATAATTAGATAACAATTTTACTATACTGAGGTTATGCAGAGTACAAGATTTCTTGTTGATTGCTGTTGCTAATTAACTGTGAATGTTGACATCCCAGATGATTTTTACAGATTAGTGTCTCTAAAATGGATGTCTAAAACTGTTTTTTCTCTCTAAATATTGATGATATTTCATTTCTACATTGCTGCAAATCAGTTCTGTGATATATCACAGAGAAAATTTGGTGCTCCTAAAGAAATAATTCAAATACTTTGAAGTGGAGTTCTGCAGGAAGACTGTAAACGATATACTGTACCATACATATATTTGACCTCTTGTAGCTCTTTGAATGATCTCAGTTTTGGGGGAAAAATTTCAGTGTGACCAGATATATACAAATCAAGACCAAAATGGATTGCTGCCATTTTAAATTAACTCCAGTCTCAAAAATATTCCAGTGGTTCATTCAAACATTATTTTATGACCCTTTACACCATATGTGTCAAACTCAAGGCCCGGGGACCAAATGTTGCCCCTGTTGACATCTTATTTGGCCCCCAAGATGTTATTTTAAATAAAAAATACTTTTATAACTTTATTTTTTTCAGTAATCTTTGATTATGATGTCAAAAGTGCAACAAAGAATGTCAAATGAGACCAATCAAACTTGTTGAAGAAACTGTGACTAATAAAATATGTTGGATATCTAACTTGAGTTAATGTAGATACTGAAACCGGCCATTATTTTGAAAAAGGTTTTAATTTTATCCCCTTTTTGTAAGTGGGTTTGACACCCTTGCTTTACACTTTTACAAGATTCACTATTCATGCTTAATTTCAACAAGATTGTTGAAACATTTTTGCCAGAAAAATTATGTACCGTATTTTCCGTTGTATTGGTCGCACCGTTGTATAGGTCGCAGTGTCCAATATTTATCAATAAATTGGAAAAATCCATAAATAGGTCGCACGGGTGTATAGGTCGCACCTACGTCACCGCCGACGTAACGCGTCATCCACCGCTGACGCACCGCGTGACCGCTGAGTCAACCCGGCAATATGGACCGAGTGTTTAGCTCTGCTGCTAATGTCTGCCAGAAGCTAACAAGCTAAAAACGAGAGGAGTCCGTCTCTCAGAAAATGAATAAAAAATTGAATTTTATGTCAAATGTTTTCTCGAGACCATAGTAACGTACATTAAAGCTCCTATAATTGCACTCTGTATGCAGAATAAATATACACCGAGTGGTTTTGAAGCAATTTAAGCAAACCGAAGTAAAACCACAAGCTAAAAAAGCTAAAAACGAGAGGAGTCCGTCTCTCAGAAAATGAATAAAAAATTGAATTTTATGTCAAATGTTTTCTCGAGACCATAGTAACGTACATTAAAGCTCCTATAATTGCACTCTGTATGCAGAATAAATATACACCGAGTGGTTTTGAAGCAATTTACGACGTTAACAGAAGTACACAGACATAAAACGAAGGCCAACACGAGACCATGCCCGCCTCTGACACGAATAAAAATCGAATCTCATCTCAAATGATTCATCCAGGACATAGTTAAGTACATTGGAGTGTTATAATTACTCTGTAAGCAGAAATAAATATACACCGAGTGGATTCGATGTTATTTATAACAAATACAGAAGCTAACACTCGAAGCTACATGCTACAAAAAGATCGTTTTTTTATTTTTTTATCTCAAACATCTAATAAAGGTACTCACTTGTAAACGTCCACACTGTGATTCCATTCTGTAAGTTTCAGAAAAATCCGCTGAGTGGTTCTTGACTTATCTTGCTAACAAACAGCAAACAAACAGAGCTAACAGAAGCTACCTCCAGCCCAGAGGCAGACAGAATCAGTCCGAGCAGAGGAGCGTTTTTTCGGGCACAGGAGGAGAAGGTCCTCGCTACTTGCACAGGAGCTGGAAACGTTCTTCTTCTTGGGTTGGTGTACCGGTACTCATGCCCCTAGCGGGTACAGCACTTGCACTGCCCCCTGGTGGCCGAAACTGGTACTGCACGTGCACTGCCCCCTGGTGGCCGAAACTGGTACTGCGCCATTTTATGCAACAGGGAAAAAGGGCCATAACTCAGCCAAAAATTGGTCTAAAAATATGAAAAAAAATCCATAAATAGGTCTCACCGGTGTATAGGTCGCAGGCCTTGAAAAACCCATAAAAAGGTGCGACCTATACACCGGAAAATACGGTAATGTGAATTTGACATTCATGCAAAGCTTTAAAAATGATATTCACACGAACTTAGAATTTTTAAGGTTATAGTTGTTTATAGACTAGTTGCACTGAGTGCAGGATGAACGGTTGATAACTCTCTAGTTTACTTCTTGGCCTTCTCGGCAGTAGGGCTGGGTATTCTTCAAAATTTTCGATATCGATACCAGTACTAGTACCTTCACTTCAATATCGGTTCGGACCACGGAGTCTTAACGTGCCCCTGAGTCTGAGGGCTTGCTCGAAACTCCGAGGCGCAATGAAGGTGAAGACCAACGCAAGCCGGCCGAGGTGGGATCCCGGGCCACCCCAGGTCACCGGTGCACCACTGGCCCGCCTCGTCAGGAAGGTGGAGCCAGAGCACACGCGGTAGGACTCGAAAAATGGTGAACTATGCCTGGGCAGGGCGAAGCCAGAGGAAACTCTGGTGGAGGCCCGCAGCAGTCCTGACATGCAAATCAGTCGTCCGACCTGGGTATAGGGGCGAAAGACTAATCGAACCGTCTAGTAGCCAGTTCCCTCCAAAGTTTCCCTTGGGATTCTTGGCGCTCTGAGCCCCGCAGTTTTATCCAGTAAAGCGAATGACTAGAGGTCTTGGGGCCGAAATGATCTCAACCTATTCTCAAACTTTATATGGGTAAGAAGCCCAGCTCGCTGGCTTGGAGTCAGGCGTGAAATGCGAGCTGCCAGTGGGCCACTTTTGGTAAGCAGAACTAGCTCTGCGGGATGAACCGAATGCCGGGTCAAGGCGCCCATTGCCGATGCTCATCAGACCCTTCAAAAGGTGTTGGTTGATATAGACAGCAAGGACAGTGGCCATGGAAGTCAGGACCTGCTAAGGAGTGTGTAACAACTCACCTGCCAAATCAACTGAAAATGGGCTATGCTGCGACAAGTAGGAGGGCCGCCGCGGTGAGCATAGAAGCCTGGGGCGTGAGCCCAGGTGGCGCCGCCGCGGGCACAGATCTTGGTGGTAGTGGCAAATATTCAAACGAGAGCTTTGAAGGCCGAAGTGGAGAAAGGTTCCATGTGAACAGCAGTTGAACATGGGTCAGTCGGTCCTAAGGGATGAGCGAACGCCGTTCGGAAGCATGTGGCGTTGGCCTCTGTTGCTCCCGGCCGATATAAAGGGAGTCGGGTTCAGATCCCAAACCCAGAGTGGCAGAGATGGGCGCTGCGATACATTCAGTGCGGTAACGCAAGCATACCCGGAGAAGGCGGCGGGAGCCCCGGGGAGAGTTCTCTTTTCTTTGTGAAGGGCAGGCCACCCTGGAATGGGTTCGCCTCGAGAGAGGGGCCCGTGCCCTATCTCTTTACAGTGCCAGACTAGAGTCAAGCTCAACAGGGTCTTCTTTCCCCGTTGATTCTGCCAAGTCCATTCCCTTGGCTGTGGTTTTGCTAGATAGGAGGTAGGGATATTCATGCGCGTCATTATATAGATGACGAGACATTTGGCTTCCTTAAGAGAGTCATAGTTACTCCCGCCGTTTACCTGTGCTTCATTGAATTTCTTCACTTTGAGATTCAAAGCACTGGGCAGAAATCATTGCGTCAACACCTATCGCGGGCCTTCGCAATGCTTTATTTTATTTAAACAGTTGGATTCCCCTGGTCCGCACCAGTTCTAAACCAGCTGCTAAGCACCAGCCGAGGCCACCTGCCGGGACGTCCCACTCACGCAGGACCCTGGCGGGTACCACAGCTGGTGAGATCCACGGAAAGTGGCCGGCGCATGTCCAGAGTTGCCGCCGCATCCGCCTGCCGCATCCGCCCGCCGAATCTGCCCACCACATCCGCCCGCTGTATCCATCTGCCGCATCCACCTGCCGGTCCATCTTTGAGCCAGGAGCGGACACCGTACCATGGAACACCCGGCCTCCAGGGCTACCGACGTGCACGAGGCGTGTCGTCGACTACGGAGGCGGGCACGATGCGGGCCATGCCCTGGCCTTCCAGAGGGCAACAGCGGGGACTACTCCCCCAGTTGCAGCACGTGCCCAGCCCCACTTCGCACACCAGCCCGACCGACCTAGCCCTTATTGTACAAATCTTGTTTTATTTTTTAACTTTGGTATTTTTAAACGGTAGAAAACTGTCCTGTGCCCCCATCTTGCTTTTCTTTTGTCTGTCCTCCTCACATCAGTGTCAGAAGCTCCTGTGAGGAGAACATAAACAGTGAGCATTAGGTGAACTGTTTAACCAGCTGACCCGATGGATTAGCATATTTTTACCAGCTAAGCTTCATCTGTTAGTGTCAGTCTTTAGTTAGCTTCTGATTTAGCTAGCTACATAACCATAAACTAAAGCTATGCACTAATATTTTAAAATTAGCATTACATGGATCCTAGTTTAACTCACTGTGATGCATGTATTAAGTTGCAGTAACGTTAACAAACATAAACTTACCAACTGAAATCCCAGACACAGAGCCGTCCTTGGTGCGAAGCGGAGTCAGGTCATGGAGATTTTGAATCAGGCCATTCAGGCTCTCTAACACCCGCAGGCTGACTTAAATGCTGAGAGGAGGAGGTTGCGGTCTACAGTACTCTTCTTGCAGTCAAACACAGAGCAACTTTCCACTCTTAAATTGATTATGTGCATGGTCAGGTGCTGCATCAAATTAGTCATATTGCCAACACATGCTCCAGTTTTCCCTCATTCGTGAACAAGACCCGAGATACTTAAACTCCTCCACTTGGGGCAGGACCTCCTCCCCGACCCGGAGAGGGCATGCTACCCTTTTCCGGCTCAAGACCATGGCCTCGGATTTGGAGGAACTGATCCTCATCCCGGCCGCATCACACTCGGCTGCAAACCGCTCCAGCGAAAGCTGTAGATCACGATCTGATGAAGCCAATAGGACCACATCATCTGCAAAAAACAGAGAAGCGATTCTAAGGCCACCAAAACGGATCCTCTCAACACCTTGGCTGCGCCTAGAAATTCTGTCCATAAAAGTTATGAACAGAATCGGTGACAAAGGGCAACCTTGGCGGAGTCCAACTCTCACTGGAAACGAGCCTGACTTACTGCCGGCAATGCGGACCAAGCTCTGACACCGGTCGTACAGGGACCTAACAGCCCATATCAATGGGCCTGGTACCCCATACTCCCGGAGTACCCCCCACAGAACCCCCCGAGGGACGCGGTCGAATGCCTTTTCCAAGTCCACAAAGCACATGTAAACTGGTTGGGCAAACTCCCACGCGCCCTCCAGGACCCTGTTGAGGGTGTAGAGCTGGTCCAGTGTTCCACGACCAGCACGAAAACCACACTGCTCCTCCTGAATCCGAGGTTCGACTATCCGACGGACCCTCCTCTCCAGAACCCCTGAATAGACCTTACCAGGGAGGCTTAAGAGTGTGATCCCCCTATAGTTGGAACACACCCTACGGTCCCCCTTTTTGAATAGGGGAACCACCACCCCAGTCTGCCAATCCAAGGGAACTGCCCCCGATGTCCACGCGATATTGCAGAGTCGCGTAAGCCAACACAACCCCACAACATCCAGAGCCCTAAGGAACTCAGGGCGAATCTCATCCACCCCTGGAGCCCTGCCACCGCGGAGCTTTTTAACCACCTCGGTGACCTCAGCTCCAGAGATTGGAGAGCCCGACCCAAAGTCCCCAGGCTCCGCTTCCTCAGTGGAAGACGTGCCAGTAGGATTGAGGAGGTCTTCGAAGTACTCCGCCCACCGACTCACAACATCCCGAGTTGAGGTCAACAGCACGCCATCCCCACCATAAATGGTGTTGGTCGCGTACCGCTTTCCCCCCCTGAGACGCCGGATGGTGGACCAGAATCGCCTCGAAGCCGTACGGAAGTCATTCTCCATGGCCTCTCCGAACTCCTCCCACGCCCGAGTTTTTGCCTCAGCAACCACCCGAGCCGCATGCCGCTTGGACTGATCAATAGGCGGATAGGTGCAGCATCCGCAGTGAAGCGGGCGCTGTACCGGTCTGTCGTGGTGAAGAGAGAGCTGAGTCGAAAGGCAAAGCTCTCAATTTACCGATCGATCTACGTTCCCACCCTCATCTATGGTCATGAGCTTTGGGTTGTGACCGAAAGAACGAGATCTCGGATACAAGCGGCTGAAATGAGTTTTCTCCGCAGGGTGTCTGGACTCTCCCTTAGAGATAGGGTGAGAAGCTCAGTCATCCGGGAGGGACTCGGAGTAGAGCCGCTGCTTCTCCACATCGAGAGGAGCCAGTTGAGGTGGCTCGGGCATCTGGTTAGGATGCCTCCTGGACGCCTCCCTGGTGAGGTGTTCCGGGCATGTCCCACCGGGAGGAGACCCAGAGGAAGACCCAGGACACGCTGGAGGGACTATGTTTCTCGGCTGGCCTGGGAACGCCTTGGGATTCCCCCAGAGGAGCTGCTCCATGTGGCTGGGGAGAGGGAAGTCTGGGCCTCCCTACTTAGGCTGCTACCCCCGCGACCCGACCCCGGATAAGCGGACGAAAATGGATGGATGGATGGATGGATGGATGGATGGATGCCAACACATGCAACTAGTTCACAACACAGATTATAGCAATCCATTAGAACCATTAATATCCACAAGTGGCTATTTGTGGCTATTGTGGAGCCAAGATGGTCTAGTGGCAGGGCTTTTGACTACGGATCCGAAGGTCGCGGGTTCGCGTCCCGGCCACTACCCAGCTTGGGGTGTCTATGAGTGCACACCTATTTCTCCAGCTCCCCGGGCGCTTTCGGGCTGCTCACTGCACCACCTGGTAGGTGGTTGGGTTAAATGCAGAGACGAATTTCGTCTGTGTATGGGAACATACGCAGATGACAGGAAAAGACATTATTATTATTATTATTATTAATGATTATAATGGCTTGCTCTAGCACCACGTGAACTTCATATGTGGACGTAACCACATATGTGTTTATCCTGGTTTTGCATGCATGCTGCAAGTTGCTGCACTGGCATTGGCTGTAACGTTACATGTGGTTGAAATCACCGAAACTTGACACCGAAAGACAAGGCATATTGTGATACATATACCAACCAAAATAGTTCAGTCGATACCATAAAATAACTGAAGTTCGGTACTCAGCCCTACTTGGCAGTGGGTTTTTTGACACCAGTTTTCTTGGCTGCGCACTCCTTGGCATCCTTTGGCTTCTTAGGAGCGACCTTCTTGGTGGTCTTGGTCAACTTTTTTGTGGACTTCTTGACCACCTTTGCCTTTTTAGTAGCACGTTTCTTGGCTGTGGTAATCTTCTTGGCAGCAAGCTTCTTGGCTTTAGCAGGAGCATTTTTCACCATCTTCTTAGCTTGTTTGGCAGCTGCAGGCTCCTTCTTAGAAAGCTTGAAAGATCTAGAGGCACTGGTGCCTTTAATCTGGCTCAGGGTGCCCATGATGACCTGCATGGTGACTGTGGTGTTGATGCATTTGTTGGCCTTGCTCACATCCACTCCTTTCCCCACCAGCACCTTCTTGAGCGCTGCCAGAGACACTCCTTTCCACTCCTTGCAGTCTGCCACGGCGGACACGATGAGCTTCTGGATGCTGGGTCCTTTCTTCTTTGCTTTCGGAGTGTACTTCTTCCTGGGAGCTTTGGCCAAGGCTTTATGCCGGGTTCCCACCGAACGCGTCAAAATGCTCCCAACGCACCGTGTTTGCTGCTTGTCAACAGATGTCTGTTCACACAGAACGCGTCTGCAGATGCGCAGTTAGTCTGTGCAGCAGCTGGAGCTTCTTCTGCCATGTCCCTGATATCCTCTCGTGGTTTCTCTGAACATCAGAGCGTTTACAGACTTTATCAATCCACTTTGATCAGCTGTATTTGGACTGATAGCTTGTCAATCCGGTACAGTTGTCCAAATTGAGGTTGTTCAAAGAACTATCTGCTGCAAATGACATGCTCTTAACCTTTCCACAGGCGGTTGTTTATCCTCTCTCTGAGACTTTTTGGTGGGCAGTTCACATTTTCTCTGCTTTATCAGGTGTCCAGTCAGCACAAACAGAGTAGAAAACAGTTTATTAGAATGTTTAAAATGGAAGCATGAATTTCCTCTCAGGAGTTCTTTTAGAAAACTGTCCATGAAATCAATATTGTGAGGAAGGAGAACTGTTTTCTATGGACTGGCTTAGCGAGTACTTAATTTCAGTGCAGTAATTAAGGGCCTATTTGGAGTGGGACCTCTGTGGCCTCTGTTGCCCTGGAGGAGTGAAACTTTTCTAGTTAAATTATACGAGTATGGCTGGTTGAGCGGTAAGTAACATAATCAGAGCTGATTGGTCAGTAACCCACGGGTCACACGGGTGGCAGGAGAGGAGCATGTGGAGGTCCTTCACACCGAAAGCTCTTTGGAGCAAGTTTGCACATCGGACAAAAAACAAGTCTGCTGTGCTTTTAGCTGGAGATAGCTCCAACACTTTTTACAAGGTGACCGAAACATGAATGAAGTTTTGCAAAAATTAAACATGAGTGGATGTTCCCAAGATCTTCAGTGATGGATGCTACACTTTTTTCCCTGAAGAAATTGACATTTAAGAAATTTAATGATCACATCATTAAATAAAATAAACTGCAGTCCAGCCATTCCTACACCGTAAATAGCTGATGGATATTTTTGCCCAAAATTTGATATTTTAACCAAATCACCAACTTCATGAAATTGGACAATAAAGGAAAATGTTAAATGATGGGAAAATAAATTATCTAAAATATTTATACTGACAAAACTTTGCTGCTACCCTTTGAGCTGATCATTTTTCAAACTATCATACTTTACATTCTTGTCTTTTATTTTGTACATTTTATTTGTGCTGACGCACAGTTTATAAATTAATAAATAGCTTTTGATTCCACTAAAATTTTCATAAAGCCCCTTTAAATTTTCTTTTTTTGCTGATTATATTCACTCACTAAACAATGCTATTTTTAGAGCTTATAAACAATGTCAATATTTAGAAAATAATTATATTTTAAATGCATTATTCTTTTTTCTCTATCTGAAATAAACAGTAACAGAAAGGTTGAGAAAATGACAAATTCTAATAAAATAAATGTACAGTATTGAAAAATTCAAGCAGCACCCTTTCCTTCTAAATTTTCCTTTTGGTTTTGTTTCCATATGCTTCGTTAAAAGTTTATTATTTAAACCCTGCTCACATGCTTGTCTTCGTCAGGTGTTTGCGATGATATCAACAAGAGAAACACGTGTTTGCATGACAGGATGAAGTGTCTGAGCGCTGTCGCTGTCTCGTCCCACAGTGTATTCTGGGATCTGTACTGTGCTGCCCCGGACCGGAGGGAGACATGTGAACATTCCAGCGAGGCCAAGGCTTTCCACGACTACGTGAGTGAACATAACCAATCCTGTTGCAAAGCTCAAGTGCATCCAACATTTAAATATGCCGTGGGTCAGGAAGAAGAGTCTGTTCTGTGAACATGCTGCTGGTTCTTTATGTGTTGGGTCACCTGCTGCAGATTCTGTTTTAGATTGAACAGACTGTGATCCTGACACAGCTTCTGTGTTTTATTGGAAAGCCCCTAGACGTCTATTTTTTGAATTTTCAATGACAGTCTTAGGGTCAGTCTTGAAGTGTTCATCTTCAGATATGAAACAGAAGTGTAACGCTGTGACTCTGTTGTCAGCTGCACAGAAACACTGACTTTCTTATTCCCAGATACGGTACTCTTCTTTTCCAGAGGTGAAAGGTCAGGGTACTGCCTGGCTGCTTAATGGTTCACACAAGGTCAAACCCCACAAAGCAGCTGGCTGATCACACTTGCACATTAACACACACATTCACACACAATATGTATATAGAGGGGACACATTTAGTGCCTGCTGGGGCTGCGCTTGTTCTGGCTACAAGGTTGGACTTGGTGATGAGAAGGCCAGGGTCAGTGACCCCTCCCTGACCCTCTTATCCTCTCAAGAGTCAGACCAGTCGATCAGTAACCTATTTCACATGCATTTCTCAAAAAGCTGCAAATACCACTGCTTTTATGTGATTTTTGAGTCTATTTAACTTTTTTTTTTACCTGCAACATCTTTAATAAATGCTTGTTATCTGGTTTATATTTGACAAAGGATTACAAAGATGTGGGGATGTTTCAGCAGCAACATTATCGTTCTACTCAGTCAGAAGTTAAACTCGAGATGGATTAAAGGTGCTTTTTGTATCACGTGCGCTTCATTCAGACCGTTTTAGCTCATAGCCAGTCACCCATTCAGCTGAACTCTCTTGTGAGGTTTGACAGCGAAAAGTGTGAGCACTTGTCAGCTGAATAGATTACATTAGCTGTGAATGTTCTGTTCATGTCTGTGTTCACTAGCTGATGTGTGCGCCTCCACGCCCGTCTGTGTGCGTGAATGTGTTGGACCACCATAAGATTAATTACATGGTTAATTAAACCTAGTAGTTAATTAAATCTGACAACTGTGTCTAATTAATCTAAATGCCATATAATTTCCTACACCTTTCTCCAGTGGTAGGCCAGCTGGATACCTGCATGTCAGCTCTTTAATGGCTGCTGTTTGACAGCGCTGGTCAATATGTAGCTAAACGTCTAGAATCGGATTCAGCTGCTGTTTGAGACGCTTTACACGTGTTTCAGTCTTGGGCAACATAAATCAACTTGATGAGAGTTGCGCTCGCTTCTCATTCAGTGTGTGGCCAAAATGCATCAAATTGAAGTTTAAGACCTAATTTGTTGTAGAGGTTCAATCAGCTTGTTTTTAGACGAACACACAGCTGATTGAGGATGTGTTGTCTGATTCTCGACTTGGCTGAAGCTCAGTAGGGTGAGCAGATCCTGGAAAACTGAGTGTGGGACAAAAAAGGGATGCTTACGGGAGACAACGTGGGACACATCACCAATGATGTAATCATAAGCTAATTTATTAATGACCTCATATGGCGTTGATCAATCTCTGCTTTGGCTGTTGGTGCACAACAATAATTGTTTTTTGAAGTCTTTAAGTAAAACAAACTCGTATTTTTAGTTTGACTCTTTTTTAAGTTTATCAGAAAAAGCTTTATTAACACGTTTTTTCTTTACAGTTTAACATTTTTAAAGTTTATAATAAAGAAAAATCTTTTTGCTGCTAAAAAAAAAAACAATACACAGGTCCATATAAGTCCATACCTGCATGTATTTGAGAGCACCTGAACCAGAACAGCTGACCTGTAGGACTGAGAGCTGCACAGTGTGTACACACTGTTTGCCTCAGTTGTCTTTGGGTTTGAGGTAAAATGTGTCCTTAGATTGACAGGGTGGCTATCTGAGCTGTGCATTTCTTGTGCAAATCACTTGTACAGTGTCGCTTCATATGATGTTCTCTTCATTGGAAAACTGAAAAAAAAAAAAAACATTTTTCGGTGATTTACCTCTCACTGTTTCCCAGTCGTTTTTGTAGCTACATTTTTGTTTCTTTGACATAGTTTCCATTTAATTGCTCAGTTTTTATTTTTTGTTTTTAATTTTGCTGATGTGGGGATGCTGCTGCTCACATCTGATGCAGCTCAGAGACAATGGCCTCTGCCTGAGAGAGAGAG
Organism: Garcialebias charrua; assembly: GCA_038048925.1. Classification (NCBI taxonomy): domain Eukaryota; kingdom Metazoa; phylum Chordata; class Actinopteri; order Cyprinodontiformes; family Rivulidae; genus Garcialebias; species Garcialebias charrua. Next base: position 12,191 of record JBBPBX010033963.1, read on the forward strand.
AGAGAGAGAGAGAGAGAG
>JBBPBX010033963.1:22838-32927 GCA_038048925.1 Garcialebias charrua
GATCATTTAGATTTTTGGAGGTCTGAGATAAGAAGTAATTACGTTTTGCGGCTTTCATGGCAGTTGTGCATTTATTCCTCAGCTGCCGAAAATTCAGCCAATCAGTGTCTGAGTGTGATTTTCTTCATATGTGGCTGTACATGAACCTGAGCCCTGTGTGAAATTAACTTGTGTTTCAATTCTCACTGTGCAGTCTACTGTATATGCAATTAATGGTATGCTTCCAGTAAATATGTGAAATGAAACTGACAGATAAGAAAGTTCATTCTCAATAGTCCAGGTATCAAATCCGCTCATTCTCAATCAGTTCATCTGGACAATTTCTTTTTAGTAGAAACGTTTCACCCTCACTCCAGAGGGCTTCGTCAGTCAGAGCAGTCCAAAGCAAACTGAAGCTACCCCACCAAGTAAACAACTTAAGTGGACCAACCAGTTTGCTGTAGCCAAGATGGTTTCTGGGGGCTTGTCCCTCGTCGACTCCTCCCAGGCAGGCAGACATGTCCAAAGTGGTTCAAGACCAGAAAGTTCATTCTCAATAGTCCAGGTATCAAATCCGCTCATTCTCAATCAGTTCATCTGGACAGTTTCTTTTTAGTAGAAACGTTTCACCCTCACTCCAGAGGGCTTCGTCAGTCAGAGCAGTCCAAAGCAAACTGAAGCTACCCCACCAAGTAAACAACTTAAGTGGACCAACCAGTTTGCTGTAGCCAAGATTGGCTACAGCAAACTGGTTGGTCCACTTAAGTTGTTTACTTGGTGGGGTAGCTTCAGTTTGCTTTGGACTGCTCTGACTGACGAAGCCCTCTGGAGTGAGGGTGAAACGTTTTTACTAAAAAGAAATTGTCCAGATGAACTGATTGAGAATGAGCGGAAACTGACAGATAGATTTGCTGACCTGGAAGATTACTCATCTACATATTAATGCAGACCCTTGGGGCACAGTAATAAAGATGCACACTTACACTGCACGACTGACATAGTGACTGAAATTATACTCTGCCAAACTACAGTATTTTTATTATCCGTACAACTAATTAAAAACTCAAGACTCTGATTCTAAGCTTATATACAATTATTAGACAGCTCTGGTTGTATAATTCTAACCATCAGAAATGGGCAGATTGTTATAGTTTTACAATGAAAGAATTTCTGACTTTCAGTTCTGATCAGCTCATCACATTAAGTCAACAACTTGACATTAACTATAATTTCTGATCATATGGATTCAATCAAGAGCCCTTTAGGAGATAAAAATAAGTGTTGTTTGGTGGAGAAAAACATTCCCGTGTTCATAATGAGAAATGCTAGAGAGAGACACTAAAGTAACAACCAAGATGGGATCAAAAGAGCCGCTGTCCGCTGTAAAGTTCATTTGGCCAAAAACATGGCACTTCTATTTCTAAAGTGGTTAGAAGTTGACTCTGATGTCATGATAAACCCACTAATTTTCACAAAAAGCCTTTTAGATGCATGGGAAGATCCACTGCTGACACACTGCTAGACAGAGAAAACATTGCACACACACAAACATATGCAAACACAAGACAGCAGGCAGCTGTATTAAATACTTTCAGTAAATCATCCACCAAATGATAAGGTTACTCTAACTCCACCCCGTTAGGACCTCCAGCTTGGCAACCCAACAACTGTGGAATCCAAACACTCAGCCCACATACACATAACATCACATAGGACCCCCGACTGTGGATAACAACCAGCTTGACACGGGACATTTGTCAGCTCTGTTTGACATTTTTAATCAAATGAACCATGGTGAACCAAAAAAAGGCTAAATACTGTAAAGGCACCGCATTCCTAAGAGAATGCTATTGCACACCGTCTTTCATACTTTTAAATTAAGATCTTCTTATGTTGAGAAATTACATAATTATAGCTATTTTAGTAGCTAACTGTAGTACAGCCATAAAGTAGGCTAAGGTCAAGTGGCTGTGTCAGCTATATTGAACTGGGCTGTAGATGTACAGCAAACCCTCGACCTACGTCACCCGCGACCTACGGCAACTCAGACTTACGATTTTATCATATTTAATAAAAATATGATTAAAAAAAAAAAAAAAAAAATTTTTTTTTTTTTTTTTTTTGTGTTTAAATGTTATTAATTTCATGTGTATAGCACTTTGTTGCAGCTGTGGTTGTTTTAAATGGCTTTATAAATAAAGTATAATTATTAATATTTCGTTTTTAATTACAATTTGATCGTATTTACGCAACTTCCGGTCGTTTCCGGTCGTCTACTGCGGTCAATGGAGCTCCAGTTGGTGGCGGTAATGCGCTTAATTTGAGTTCGCCAACCGCCAATAACCTCTATAGAAGAAGAAGAAGAATGGAGCTCTAGACGCTCCTGTCAGCTGGCTTTAGAGGACCGTGTGTCCGTTCAGGGTTGCCTCATACGGATAAATTTGCTGGAAACACTCGGTCAACTCTGTGGACGTCTCAGGTCCGGAGGAGCAGCCGCGGATCGCCCCGCGATCGGCGGCCACAACGCCGCCCGACATGCTAACGACAGCAGCTAACAAAGCAGCTAACACAGGCGAAGACACCGAGCCGACATGCCGCGGAGAGGCCATCTGCGGCCGGGAGCTCGCCGCAAATGTCCGCCTGGCAGTCGGGGGACACCGAGCTAATGCGGAGATACAAAGCCGATGCCTGAGCAGCCGCGGATCGCCCCGCGATGGCTCCAACAACGCCGCCCGAGATGCTAACGACAGCAGCTAACAAAGCAGCTAACACAGGCGAAGACACCGAGCCGACATGCCGCGGAGAGGCCATCTGCGGCCGGGAGCTCGCCGCAAATGTCCGCCTGGCAGTCGGGGGACACCGAGCTAATGCGGAGATACAAAGCCGATGCCTGAGCAGCCGCGGATCGCCCCGCGATGGCTCCAACAACGCCGCCCGAGATGCTAACGACAGCAGCTAACAGAGCAGCAAACACAGGCGAAGATACCGAGCCGACATGCCGCGGAGGGGCCATCTACGGCCGGGAGCTCGCCGCAAATGTCCGCCTGGCAGTCGGGGGACACCGAGCTAACGCGGAGATACAAAGCCGACAGCCTTTTTGAATGAACTGACATGCTAACCAGTGCTGCTAATAGCGGGGCCTAACCGTAGCTAACGCTGAGCAGTTGTTTTGGATGGAGGACATCGCGGAGAAACGGCTTTCAGTAAGTTTTTTTTTTTTTTATGGCTCCAAATGTATGAAGTTAAGAAGCTAACAGTCATTCTTTTAAACAGTTTTGTCCACGTGTGTGCGTGTGGAGCGTAAGGAAGCTGGGGGAGCTCGCACCCGAGCTAAATACTAAAAGACGAAGGCAGGCTTTGACCAGCTCAAAGTAAGACATTATATTTTTTATTTATTGTACAGTACAGTATTCATTTACTGTACAGTTCTGTGCATGTTCATGGCCTAGTATGTCTGCTTGTTCAGTCTCATGCCATTAAATATGTGTGCGGCGCTCCGTTAGCGGTATATCCGCGACCTATGTCAGAAACGCGGACCTACGACAGGCAGGTGTTTTTGGTCCGCGAGGTACGACAACATCGACCTAAGTCACACACGTAGGTCCCTATCCCTGACGTAACTCGAGGGGTACCTGTACAGCCAACATGTATTTTCTGAAAGTTTAATTAAAATTCCTAAAGTTTCATTAAAGACAAGCAAAAACACAAAAACCTGGACTCATACATTTTTGCTTAGCATTAAAAGGTGGGCACTGGGCAATAATAAAAGGTATGAAAAAATACACTCATCTTCCCCTAGAGTACAGTATATGTTGCTGTTTTTAACAACTGGGGAAATAATCAATAAAGTGAGCTAAGGAAGTCCAAAATGAAAAAGGCTAACCTGTTATAAGATAAACTGCTCTACGGGGTTATTGACTATACAGTACTGTATTTTAGGGAACATCTGAAAGCCACAAGGAAAGTGTTAAACCTTAAATTTGAAGCTGTTCCGTTTGACTGTGTAATGTGGTGATTAAACAATTCCCTGATGTTTGCCATCTGGTCTGACCAACTAACTGTAAGGCACGCTAAAGTGTAAGTTTAATTGTGTCCAACCGAGTTTGTGTCTTCACCACTGTCAGATCAAACCGATAGCTACTTAAAAAACATGTCCAGTGAAGTGAAAACCCAACAAAAGACAAGAAAATCTCTGATAATAGTGAAGCCACCTGTTTGCAAACTCTAAAGTTCCCCAACAAAAGGAAAAACAGAGCCCAAGACTCAATTAAATTGCAGTGTGCAGGAAGAGTGAAGCCATGTGTTTTTGATAAGTCCTCCAACAGAGCGGGGTGAGGTAATGATGAAGTCATCTATGTCCTCTGGACAGGTTCAAACTCACAAGGCTGGGTGGATTTTAAAAAGCTTCAGGCTCACCAATTCACAAATGTTTTTCTCGATACGATTTTAAAAAATGAGCAGAAAAAGTAGTGACCGTTGCAACAAATGGCTGACCATCTGATTGAATGAAATATGGTGTTCAATGAGCAAAAGTCAGCTTACAACCATCAGATCAGATAACTGAAGCCAGTTGGCAATATAAAACTTGCTAAATCCAGTTGGAAAAAGAGTGAAAACACTGATGTATGCACTTTTCAAAATACACACCTGAAAAAAACAATCAAAAGAAAAAGTAAAGTAGTCTGAAGAAGGGTAAACTAGCCACTAGGGAGCACAAGCCAGTGTATCTCTTGTGCCGGTCCCAAGGGCATCTGACATAAAACACTTTTGCCAAAACTATAATGCGAGTTCATCAAAGCAAAACCCTACCGGATCGGTCAAGGCCCAAGTTAAAACCAACTGCCGCCAGTGCTACTGAAAAACAGGGTGCTGGCAGAAATTGTGCAACTGTTAGTCAAAGACCACAAGGAGGGAAACGTGTCAGGAGACAGAGGGAGAAGAGGAAAGTCAAGAATGTAGGATTGAGGGTTGCAACTCCAAATGTGGGGACAATGAAAGGCAAAGGTACAGAGCTGGCTGACATGATGCAGAGAAGGAAGGTAGATGTTTTATGTGCCCAAGAGACCAAGTGGAAGGACCGCAAGGCCCGCAGCATTGGAGCAGTTTTAAACTGTTTTACCATGGTCTTGATAGAAAGAGAAATGGAATAGTAGTGGTCCTGAAGGAGGAGTTGGCAAAGAATACAGTAGCGGTGAAAAGAGTTTTAGATACAGTAGGGTGATTTGTCTGAAGGTAGAAGTAGAAGGTCTGATGCTAAATGTTGTGAGTGGTTATGCTCCACAGGTTGGATGTGATGGGGAGGAGGAAGATACATTTTGGATGAAGTGATAGAGTATTCACAGGGAAGAAAGAGTGGTGATCGGAGCAGACCTGAATGGACATGTTGGTGAAGGAAACAGAGGGGATGAGGAAGTAATGGGTAGGTTTGTTGTCAAGGAAAATAACAAGGACAGATGGTGGTAGATTTTGCCAAGAGAATGGAAATGGCTGTTGTCAACACTTATTGCCAAAAGACAGAGGAACACAGAGTGACCTATAATGGTACATCCAGACCGAACGCGATTTCAACTGCAAAGAAGCTCAACACGCACGCAAGTGGACGCACTTTGTGTCCAAACCAAAAAGCCAGAAGCGAAACTACCCAGAAAACTGCTGCGCAGGGTTGCCAGATAAAAATTAATTAATCATCTAGTACTGTTGCTTATTTTTTTTTTTTTTAACCCAAACTGTCATATTTGCTGCGTGAGGGTCTGATAAGATTAATAATGTGTTGAGTTTAGTGAACATTTGCACTGAAAAGGGGTAAAAATAAATAAATAAAATTCATGTTTATCTGGCAACCCTGCTGCTGCGGGGGTGTGGGGGAGGAGCTTACCGGTGTACCGAGTCGTCAATGCACTCCGCGAGGTGAGGAGCTCTTTATTTCTGTCTCTGTGGAGCAGACTTGACTGGTTGTGAAGGAATTGTCGCGAACACACAGCTACAATGAGTTTCTCTTCCATATTCCATGACTCCGCGGGTTTTTTCTGTGTTCCACAAACAATACGTCACATGCGCAATGGTTTCCGCGTCACTGGTTTCCGCGTCACATAGGGACTCTCCCCCTGACCCCCTCTCTTCTCCCCCGACTCTCCCTGATTGGTTGACACACCAACCAATCGGGTAGAGTTTGAGCGGCGTTTGAAAGTTGAACGGCGAAATCTTCAGCATGTTGGAGGCGTGCTTTGGAGGCTGACGCGGGTTCACGTGCACGGAAAAAGCTCTCCAGCACGCCCAACACGCACGCGACGTGACGCAAGATGCCAGGAGGCGCCTGGAGGTGCGTCCACCATTGACTTTGCATGTAAACTGGACGCTGCTGCAGTAGAAAACGCATTCGGTCTGGATTCACCATAAGAGTAGAAGAAGGAGTACACAGGTCGACTACATTTTGTGTAGAAGAGGAAACCTGAGGAAGATTGGGGACTGTAAGGCTGTGGCAGGAGAGAGCGTGGCCAGACAGCATCAGACGGTTGTGTGTAGAATGACTGTTGTGACGAAGAGAAAAAGAGTAAAATCAGTGAAGAAAACCAAATGGCGGAAGCTGAATTAGGAAGAATATTGTGAGAAATGCAGAGAGGAGATGTTAAAGAGTAGAAGGTCATAGAAACTGTGGACAAGGAAGTGGGAAAGATTAGTGAGGGTGAAGTCCAGAAAGCTGAACTCTGAAAAGAATGAAGAAGGGGAAGGCAGTAGGACCTGATGACACACCAGTGGAGGTTTAGAAATGTCTTGGGAGAGATGGCAGTGACATTTTTGACTCAATTGTTCAATGGCATATTTGAGGGTGAGAAAATGCCTGAGGAATGGAGACGAAGTGTTCTGGTGCCCATTTTTAAGCACAAAGGTACAGAGTTGTAGCAACTACAGGGGAATTGAGTTGATGAGTCACACAACAAAGATCTGGGAGAGAATTGTGGAAGGTAGATTTGGAAGGTAGATTTAGACAAGAGGTGACTATTTGTGAGCAGCAGTACGATTTCATGCCAAGAAAAATATGCTGGTGAAGATTCTCAGTCGTCCAGGACATGATGAAATCAAAAAAGGCGTTCAATACAGGATCAACTGGACTTTATTTGTTGCAGAAAACGTTTCTGCAACAAATAAAGTCCAGTTGATCCTGTATTGAACGCCTTTTTTGATGCCAAGAAAAAGCACCACATATGCCATCTTTGCTAAGAGGATGTTGATAGAGAAGTACAGAGAGGGTCAGAAAGAATTCCATTGTGTGTTTGTGGATTTAGGAAAAGCATATGACAGAGTGCCAAGAGAGGAGGTGTGGTATTGCATGAGGAAATCTGGAGTGGCAGAGAAGTATATTAGAATGGTACAGGACATGTATGAGGACAGCAGGACAGTGGTGAGATGTGCTGTAGGAGTGACAAATAGCTTCAAGGTGGCGGTGGGAGTGCATCAAGGATCGACTCTGAGCCCCTTCTCGTTTGCTCTGGTGATGGACCGACTGACATATGAGGTCTGGCAGGAATCTTCATAGACTATGATGTTTGCAGATGACATTGTGATCTGTGGTGAGAGCAGGAAAAAGGTGGAAGAGAACTTGGAGAGGTGGAGGTATGCACTTGAAAGAATAGGAATGAAAGTCAGCCATAATAAGACAGAGTTCATGTGCGTGTGAATAAGAGGGAGGCTGGTTGAACAAGTGAAGCTACAAGGAGCAAAGGTCACAAAGGGTGCAGGACTTCCAAGCACTTGGAGTCTACTGTCCAGGAAAATAGGGAATGTGGTAAAGAGGTGAAAAAGAGAGTTCAGGCAGGATGGAGTGGATGGAGAAAAGTTTCAGGAGTGATTTGTGACAAAAAGGTGTCAGCAAAGGTCAAAGGAAATGTTTACAAGACAGTGGGGAGACCAGCTACATATTTTGTATGGTCTGGAGACAGAGACATGAAGAAAAAGACAGGAGAAAGAACTGGACGTGGCAGAAATGACAATGTTGATGTTCTCCTTAGGGGTAATAAGGATAGATAAGATTAGGAATGAGATTATCAGAGGTACAGCACATGTTGAACAACTGGGAGATAAAGTTAGAGAGGCCAGGCTGAGATGGTTTGGACATGTCCAGAGGAGGGACAGTGGGTATATTGGTAGAAGGATGTTAGAAATGCAACTGCCAGGGAAAAGACAAAGAGGAAGGCCAAGGAGAAGATATACTGTAGATGCAGTTAGAGAGGACATGGGGGTAGTTGGAGTGAGAACAGAGGATGCAGAGGACAGAGTGAGATGGAGGAGGATGGCTCGCTGTCGAGACCCATGAAGAGGGAAAAGCCAAAAGAAGAAGAAAAAGAAGTATGTGCTAGTGTGCTTGAATCATGACAATAAGTAAATAAATAAAGAAATGGGTGTTTTGCTTGATGTGAAAATTGACTAATTTCTTATAGATATCCAGGTAAGACAATATTCAGATAGCCATTTTTTCTAAATGTGTGTTGCACATATCAAATTTGGATCAATATTGACATTTTGTTCACTTTTGCCACTGGTATTTTTGTGCACACCCACAGTTTAATTTACTTTCATTTTATACACCTATAGAAACTGAGCCTAAACGTTCTTCCACACCTCAAAGTGTTCTTTCTTTTCTTCTTCGTCTGCATTATCTAGAATAGCTTAGGCTCATGTGTTTACTGAAGAAACCTTTGCAACATGCCATGTAGAAAATCATAGTGGGATCAATAGAATTATTATATAAATATCTACAGATTTTTATCAAAAAACAAAAACTGATTTGCATGAACAAAGTAATTTCCAAATAGGCTACAGTACATTGCAAACATTTTTAAAACGAGAAGTAATTAAAGTCATTAGAAAATAAATATGACCAGTGTTCAATGGCAATGTTCAAACTTTAAACGAAATTGAACAAATACAGTAATGGAGCTTATTGGAGCTTATTTATATAGCGCTTTCCAGCCCCCTGTGAGGAGCCCCAAAGCGCTTTACAATACCAGCCATCCACCCATTCATTCAGACATTCATACACCGGTAGTGGTAGCCTGCCTTGCAAGGCGCCATCCAGACCTACCGGGAGCAACTCGGGGTTATGTGTCTTGCCCAGGGACACACAACACATGGTCGGCGGATGCGGGATTCGAACCTCCAACCTTCCGATCAGGGGTCGACTGCCATTACCACTACACACGGTCGCCCACATAATGAATCCTCTGTTTAGTTTGTTTCGTTCTCCTTGTTTCTGTTTTTTTAAATGCATGTGAAATATTTTAAAAAACAACTTGATACGTGATTTTGTGGATGCAGCATATGATTTTCTTCATCAATTACATTGAAAAGCAGCTTTAGCTGACTGTCATCCCATATGAAGCATGCATTAAGCTGCAAAACTGGAACCTGAGTAGAACAGGGCTAGTCACAACACAGCTTAGACCTGAAAGGTTGGATTTCACAATGGTTTCAGAAGTCAAAAAAAGGAAGATACCACAAGAGCTATGCAGTGAGTTTCAAGACATAACAGTAAAAATAATATGAAATACAATAATTCTGTGTATAGGAGCTAATAATTGTATAACTTTTAATTTACCTATGTGGTAATTATATTGCTTTTATTAATTGTTTTATGTTTAATTTTACTATATTATTGCATAATGGTGCCAAGTGGGGTTTAAGTTTTATAGAGTTTTTCATTAAAAACCTTGACAAGTTGTTCATTTTTCTTATCTTCGTTCAACTCAAACAAGCTACAGAAACCTCCCAAAGAACTCTTAGGGGATAAACACAAGTGTACGTGGAGTTGATGTCACAGAGGATGACAAAATAAATACAGAATTATTGCATTTTTTTTTCTCTAGCATTAGGTTAAATATACTGCTTGTAGTAATTCAATGAAGGACTGTGAACGATAGGACCACTTTAGCCTAAGTGATTCAGAGGACCAGGGGTAAACTGTTTTAGCTTTCAGGTCCATATGGTAAACATTGACCTTTTTTTTCCTCAAAGAGCTCAGCAGAACAAAAGAAAGAAAGAAAAAGTAGAAACTGAGATGAAAAACTCAAGTATGTCAGAGTAAAAAACTTTGAAAGATAATTATCTGTTTTTTTT